>QEOT01000639.1:213042-243980 GCA_003123785.1 Pterocarya stenoptera
TATTCCAAAAATAGTCTAGGATAATTTCGAAATAATTGGCCTACATGCCATGTACCATCAACATTCTAAGTCTATTGTTTCTGATGCATTAAAGAATTTGCAAATGGAGTTTTTTAGAAGAAGTTATGGCAAGTTTACAATAGGCCAGGTGCCTGAGATAATATAGCATGAAGTTTTTAAAGTTGATCTCTTGCTTTCAATTATGATATCTAGGGTTTGGTAACAGTATATATTTTTTCATTTTTTTAAGTGTCCATTATAGTTCAAAATAAAAAATACTATTAATTGAAGCAAAAAACAGTTTGATCAGAATCAATCAAGCATCACTAATAGGAAAAGGCACCACTAACTATGAGGGAGATGAAGCTTGTATATATATATATATATGTATGTTCTAGTCCTTGTATCTATGGCCCCTACTTAGTTTAGGGCATTATTTGTATAGTACAAGGAGCTTTTGCCTATTCTTTTATTAATATACTAAACCTTATCAATTACATAAAAAAAAAAAATATGTATGTTCTAGGATATATCCCTGATACATTTAATTTAGGTTCAACAGTTTGCATGTACATTAACATGAACATTTTAGGTCCATTTATATACGTAATAAAACACTTACAAAGTTCTTGGATGAATACGGCACCCTAGCAATGTTAATGCAACTAAAGCTAGCAAAACCTCAAAAGACAAGATCAACATTTTAGGTCCATATAATGTATTTTGGTAATTTGTACTAGCTGTAAATTCCCAAATTACATAGCAAACAAAATGATACAAGACCCTAAACTAATAAAAACCTAGAGCATATAAGAGATCAATTATGAACTGGGTGGGAAGTATGCTCGTAGACATATATATAAATCAAATATCATTAAGTATCAGCCACTGGGTACAAACAAAGGGTCGAGCATCGGACAAAGCAAGCTGGACCAGGAAATTCGCAGATATACATTGCAAAATTGGCGCAAAAAAGGGATAGATTTTACAACTGCACAAGTAGAAATCAGTCTACAAACAAAAAGCTTTTAATTTTGTAAATAAACGAGTGAATGCCAAACAGTATTAAAAAATCCACTCTGAGTTGCAGCGATACCTGTGGTGACGAAAGGACCGACGCTTCTGCACAACTGGAACTCGACCAACCTCACCTGGAAGCAACTGACCCAAATTCCACAGATTGAAAGCTCGGAATCGCACGGCACAGATCAATGTTCCTTCCATTCCATCTCGACCGTAGCTTCTGCGGGAGGGAAATGTGCTAAAGTAGAAACCTTTGG
Source organism: Pterocarya stenoptera (assembly GCA_003123785.1). Taxonomy (NCBI): domain Eukaryota; kingdom Viridiplantae; phylum Streptophyta; class Magnoliopsida; order Fagales; family Juglandaceae; genus Pterocarya; species Pterocarya stenoptera. The sequence continues at coordinate 214,323 of QEOT01000639.1, forward strand.
GTGGTTGCAATGAAATGGGGATGAAACCGTTCGGGGGACGTGGATGGAGTAGCACCTAGATGGAAACCCAGATGGATCGTTCGGCCTGATCTCTCGGAAACCCAGATGGAGAACGAATGGGGACGAACAGAGAGAGGTGGAGACGGAAAGGGACGAATCGCACGGGTGGTTGCACGAAAATGGAGATGAAATCGAAGGAGGGCGTGGGTGGAGTAGCAGATGATCTCTCGAAGAGGTTAGAGGCGAAGGAACGGGAAAAAACAGAGAGAAGTGGAGAGGAAAGGAATCGGGGGGGAAAAAGAAAATATCCGAGCGAGTTTGGCGCCGTTTCATTAATTGATTTATTGCAGCGATTTTAAAACGCTGCAAAAGGTAATTTATATTTCCCGGCGAATATTTTCACCTCTACAATCCAAAATTTCGCCGCAACAAGTATTTGTAGCATTAAGGACCCAATTGCAGCGATTTTTAATCACTGCAAAAATGTCAATACTTTACCGGCAATTATTTTCGCTGCAAAAGATAAAAAATCGCTGCAAAAGAAAACCCCAATTACATTATATCCTGAACTCACTGGCGAGCTTAAAATCGCTGCTAAAATAGACCTTTCGCGGTGATTTCTATTGCAGTGATTTTAAAATCGCTGGAAAAGGCCAGATTTCTTGTAGTGTACCCAAGCACAGGTTCTAGGCTTGCACCCACTACTCTATTCCCATGCTACAATGAGTTCCACCCTGCTATCACGTTTTACCCCTCTCTATGTTGTCTTCTTTCTGCGCCACTTGTCCAGCACAGTCAACAGCGGCTCGCCGTCCCCTTATAATTACCCTCCAACCGACTATGTTCTTCTCGATTGTGGTTCCACTGCCAAATCCACCGGATTTGATGGTCGGAACTGGACTGGAGAATTAAGTTCAGACTCTGGCCTGCTCATTGAACACACCAAACCAACCCTCTGTTGCCATTACCTCAGCTACGCAATCCACCTCTGCGACCGGCCAAGTGCCCTTTGCCACAGCCCGGGCCTCTCTCTCCCAGTTCATCTACGTATTCCACGTCACCGCTGGCCAAAAGTTCATTCGCCTATACTTCTACCCGGCCTCGTACTCTGGCTTTGATCGCTCTAAAGGTTTCTTCTCCGTCAAAGTTGGCCCTTTTACTCTTCTTAGAAACTTCAATGCTTCACTCACGACAGATGCTGATGGGGATCCGAGCAATACCATATTCAGAGAATACTGTGTCAACATTGAGGAACATCAGAGGTTTAACATAACCTTCACTCCATCTCCGAACGTTCCTAACTCCTATGCTTTTATCAACGGAATTGAAATATGGCCGATGCCTTCTAATCTCTATTACACTTCGATGGAGGATCAAGAATTTCCTTTTATCGGCCAGAACAAACCAGTACAGCATCAAGAACAGCACTGCTCTCGAGACAGTATACAGATTAAATGTTGGAGGGCGCTCCATCTCACCCAAGGAAGACACCGGCGGAATGTTCCGGAGCTGGATTCAGGACGACAAGTACTTGAAATCAGAACATGACGTGGTTATTCTACCTTTCAACAACACCATCAATCTAAACTTTACCAAATTACCTAAATACGCAGCACCAGCAGAGGTCTATCAGACTGCTCGGACTATGGGGAAAGAGTCAGCTATCAACCTGAGCTACAATCTGACCTAGGAATTCTCTGTTGATTCTGGGTTTTATTATTTCATAAGGCTACACTTCTGCGAGTTTCAACCAGAGATTAACAAACCCGGAGATAGAAGCTTCCGTATTTTCATAGCAAATCTTACGGCTGAGGAAGCGGCCGACGTCATTATATGGGGTGATGGTGAAAAAGACATGCCCGTGTATAGGGACTATGCTATTGATATGGTTGATAAATTAGGAAGCGACAGGAAAGTGAACCTCAATATTGCAATAGGAGCAAAACCACATGGGACTACCTACCAGGATGCAATATTGAATGGCGCTGAAATATTTAAAGTAAGCGACATCAATGGCAATAATCTCGCTGGATCCAACCCCGATCCTCTTCCATTGCCACCACAGATTGCGCCTCCTAGTCCATCGTCGAAGTTGAAGAATAATGAAACGAAAATAATTGTCGTCGCTACTGGCGGAGTTGCCGGCTTTGTTATGGCGTCATTTGTTGCATTATTGATTTTTTGGCGGCATAAGAGAGTCACGGATTCGAACTCCACCTCTGGGACTACTTGGTGGGCACCATTTTCTTGCTCTACAACCAAGTCAACCAAGACCTGCGGATCATCTCTACCTACGTCCCTGAGTCGCTACTTTTCGTTGGCTGAGATTAGAGCTGCCACCCACAACTTCGATGATGTTTTCATTATTGGTGTCGGGGGTTTTGGAAAAGTGTACAAAGGGTACATTGATGGTGGGACCCACCAAGTGGCAATCAAGCGGTTGGCACCCGGCTCTCAACAAGGGGCTCACGAATTTGAGACCGAGATCCAGATGCTCTCCCAACTCCGACACTTGCATTTGGTTTCCTTGATCGGATATTGTAACGATGGCAATGAGATGATATTGGTGTACGATTATATGGCTCGTGGAACTCTCCGCGATCATCTCTACAACACCAACAACCCACCTCTCTCTTGGAAGCAGCGGCTCCGAATCTGCATTGGAGCTGCACAAGGGTTGAATTACCTCCATACGGGCGCAAAACACATGATCATTCATCGTGACGTGAAGACCACAAATATCTTGCTAGATGATAATTGGGTGGCCAAGGTGTCTGATTTTGGATTGTCCAAAATGGGATCCACGAGTGTGTCCAAGGCCCACGTAAGCACCGTCGTGAAGGGTAGTTTTGGTTATTTAGATCCAGAGTATTTTAGGTGCCAACAATTGACGGAGAAATCCGATGTCTATTCATTCGGTGTCGTGCTCTATGAAGTGTTGTCAGCAAGGCCACCCGTATCGCGCACTGCAAACAAGAAGCAATCTGTGGGCCTTGCAGAATGGGCCCGACAAAGCTATAAGAATGGAAAGCTTGATCAGATTGTTGATCCAGCATTGGAAGCACAAGTTGCACCCGAGTGTTTGAAGAGATTTGGTGAAATTGCAGTGAATTGTTTGCTTGACAATGGTGTCGAACGTCCTTCGATGAATGATGTGTTGTGGAGCCTTGAGTTCACATTGCAATTGCAAGAGAGCATAGACAAAGCTGGCGAGCTAGGTGTGGCTGAAACTGAGATGGTTGATGCTAGGAAAGCACTTTGCTTGCCTAAGTCCAAGTGTGACTACAGTGATAACTTGTTTAGTAGTTATGGCGGGCAAGTGTCAAGTAGTAGCAGGGTGACCATAACAAGCAGTGAAGAGCCGTCGAAGGTTGCATTTGGGAAGTGAGGTATTCTTAGGTATTTTGTGAATAGTAATGAATAAATAATGATAGAATATTGAATAGTAGTGAAAAGTATGTGAAAAATAATAATAAAATAATAACTAGTAGTGAGGTATTCTCAGTATCCACACTAGTTACAAAAATTCAAGCAGATTGATATCCTCAAATTAATATATTTTTTTGTGAGATTAGTACATTCAATTTTAGTTATATATATATTGTATGCATGCAAGTCATTTTAATTCAGTAGAGATGCAAGATGACGCGGGTAGTATTGCATGTATCCGACCAAGCTAGTTACTTTAAAGGGATTAATTGTGAGGGTCATATATAGCTTATCGGAATTTACACAGAAGCAAATGGGTGGGACTCATGCATAATGCATGTATTAAAACTTAACCAAATATTAAGCCAAATAGCAGAAGTGCATGTATTGGAAGATCCCTACTTCCTTTTATGATCTATAATTCCTTCCCTAAATTCATTACCAGCTTCCTTACTTCACTGATCTTCAGTCTCCGTCACCATGATTATCTCTCAATCCCAATCCCCTGTATATGTATGATTGTATCCCCCAACAAACTTTCCTCAAGGCCTCTCTCCTTCCCTTTTCACTCTCCCTCACCTTCGGGTTGGAAGAAATTGAAGTACCCGTACGTACGAGGGTTGTTTGTTTGTTCTACCGAGAAAAACTTATGTGAAACGGAAACTGCGAATAAGCAAAAGGATCCGGTGCCTCTTATTTACTGATGAAAAACCTTTACACTGATCTACATTGCACATGCATACACTTGGGAAATAATTAAAAAACTAGCTATAGGCAATATAGATTTGATTTCTATTTATGATTTATATATGTATACATTGTAGTATACAGTAGTCTTATATTAATAGAATTTATACTATAATGGAGTTATATATATAATTTGATCAGATTTGAACTTATTTAGAAATTATCGAAGGCCCAGACATTTACTGGTGAAGATTGCAATCTGATAATTAGTTGAGGAATTAAACCAGACGTTGTTATATAGCAGAATTGTGGTTTCCAAGGATACATTTAAAAAATAAATAAAAATCAACTGGATATAGGACGAGAGTTAGAACTAGAGAATACATTTACTAATGAACTAGCTAGAGAATACAATATTTACTTACCAAACCATTAAAATTATCGAAACTGATCATAGCATAAGGATTAAAAGATTTTAAAATTAGTTAACAGAGACCTATATGTCTTAATGACAAATCAAATGGGGTATTTTATTATTTCACCTCAAACCCCGGGAGAAGCTTTGCTACATCAATTCGGCGGTGTTTGTGAATTTGTGGACAAATCTTCCATTACATCACTGTACGTTGTAATTAGACCCTACTCCGACATGCATCACTACCAGGACTGACCATCTTCTCCCTCTCCGAATCCGCCTTCTCTTGCAGCTCCAGTGCAAGTTCGAGCTTTTCCATCACATCTACCATTGTAGGCCGTTGAATCCCCTCATCTTGCACGCAAGTCAACGCAATCTCCACGTATACCTCGAAGCATTCTGGAGCTATCTTCCGGGCCTTCAGATAGGGATCTATGATTTCTCCGATGCTCCCATTCATGTTGCATTTTTGGGCCCAGCCGGCCAAACTAATTTGCTCCTCCTCCTCCGGTTTGCGAACCAGTGGTGGTCGGGCACATAATACTTCCAAGAGCACCACGCCAAAGGAATATACATCGGATTTTGTTGTCAGTCGTACGCTCCTATAGTATTCCGGATCCAAATATCCAAACGTACCACGTACACTCCCAGTCTCAGAGACGTTACCACTTAAGTCGTTGTAACCAGCCGTAGTGTTACTCGAAATTTGTTCGGACAATCCAAAATCCAAAGCTCCCCACGTACCATCCATGTCCACGACGAGGTTGCTAGACTTGATGATGTCATTCAAAACCTGTTTGGACACTCTGAAACTTGAAACCTTGGCTACCCATTTCTCGTCCAAGAGAATATTGGCCGTCTTCACGTCACGGTGGACAACTGGGTGCTTCAACCCCGTGTGTAGGTAGTGCAGGCCACGGGCCGCTCCGAAGCAAATTTGGAGCCTCTGTTTCCACAGAAGGGGGGCCCTGTCGGTGCCGTAGAGGTGGTCGCGGAGCTGGTTGTTGGCCATGAAGTCGTAGACAAGGATCATCTCGCCCTTATCGATGCAGTATCCGAGGAATGGAATGAGGTGGACATGGCGAATCTGACAGAGCAATAGAGTCTCCGTCCTGTACAGTTCTTCACCTACCTCATCCATTAATGAATTCTTCAAGCGCTCGCCACAGGCTGGGAGTTACCCCCGTCAATGAAACCCTTATATGCTGTGCCAAAGTCACCCACACCAACAATTAATTCTTCATTGAAGTCGTGGGTTGCTGTTCTGATCTCGTCTAGAGAAAAGTGGCGGCATAGTTATCCGGGCAGGTACGAGGGTCTTGTCTTTCCGGGCAGGGATGAGGGTCTTGTCTTCCCTGAAAAACCCAAGTGCTTCCTCAGTTTCGGAAGAGCTCTAGCCATCAAAAGATTCAAAACACCAGAAAAAGCTCGACCAAGAAGCACGCACTCCACTTCCTGTAGCAATGGAAATTGTTTTCGTTATAGTGGCCTTGCTCACAACTCACAAGATCATTGAAATGTACCTCGTAAGGCAAAGATTGCTAACCACAACAAATTTAAAAGATATATATTTATATTATTATAAATTAAAAAAAAAAATTACAATGATATAACTCAACCAATCAAAAGTTTGGGAGAATTTTTAAAATAATATAAAAGAAAAAACACTTCGTCAGAAAGAATTAGGTCTCGTTAAATTATACAGATAAAATAAATAATAGTTAAATAAAATATTATTAAAATATAATTTTTTAATATAAATTTTATTTTAAAATTTTAAAATTTAAATTATTTATTATATTTTATTTAAAAATTAAAAAGAAAAAAAGAGAGAAAAGGTGACCCAGTGAGTCCCGGTAGCATTTGGTGTGCAAAAATATTCATCCTATCGACTATCGATTCAAAGAAATCGACGAAGCTGCTCTGAACCTTCGTATGCGCGTTTTAACCATGAAAAGGTATAAATTAGGATGAAGAAGCCGACCAACATCTCTGTCAACAACTTTAAAAGTGAAATAATTAAATATATAAAAGAATTTTATACATCAATTATCATTTATTACTTTCATACTTTATATTTATAATTTTTTTTTTTTTATAGAGTATGAAGGTACTTTTCATAAAATGTGAGATATTTTTTTTATAGAGTATAGAATGTAGGAGGGTCCTGAACTCTTATACTTCTTGGTCTGTCTCACACATATACCGTGATGCCAATATGGCAGCCCGCTACTTAGCAAAGGAAGCTCTTAAATCCGCTGAGGATGTGTATGATCTTGAATGTTGTCCTTCATGTATTCTTTCTGTGGTAACAAAAGATATGGAGTTGATAGGTATCGAGTCTCATGCAATGTGACTTTGTAAGTTTCTCAATTTGATTAATGAGATCAGTGTTTTACTCAAAAAAAAAAAAAAAAAAAGAATGTAGGATAGTGAATAGTAATAAATGAGAATATTTTTTCATATACATATATATTTTTTTGTCCCTTTCTCTTTTTCATTTCTACAAGATATATAAAAAATCTCTCTCAAAATTCTTCTATTTAACTTATTATATAATATTATTAATTTCGGCTCAGCATTTTCTCGGGTCCAAACCGAACCGGACTTGTTTCTATTGGTTCGGCTTAATTTCTTTTCTTATTCTTTTTAAATAAATTAATAAAATTTCTTATTTAAAATACTATATTAAAATTAAGTAAATTATTAATGTAGATTATGTAACTAACTGAATAAAAAATTATTTTATATAGTCAATGGTAATAAATTAGATGAAAATTACATTCTTAACTTATATAATTATCATATAATTAGTTAATTAATATTATACATTAGTTAATTGATAGAATATTAATTTGTTAATAAAATATTTAAAATTTTATTTTTTAATGGTGAGAGGTTCGATGAAATTACATAATTAATTATACAATTATTATATAAATAATGTGATGCAAATACAGAGCAAGGCTCCCAGGCGAACACCACTCCTTAAATTGTGGGAAATGAGGACGTAGTCAGATGCTGGAACCTTTAGCCGTTCTTATCTTTTTATTTCAAACTTTTGTTGTTAAGTTGTTTAATTCTTTCTTATTTTATTCACGCAAGCCTCGGATTGCTATATCAGCAATACCTTCCTAGTTTATTTCCTAATTTTAAGCACTTGTAATCCTTTAAATATGAAAACAAAGAAAAGAAAGGAGTTGCCTAATTTTGCTGGAATGATTTCCGAATTATCAAATGAAGAGATTTCATTAACAGAGAGACTCTGTTTGTACTTTGCTCCCCTTTGGTTGTCAAAGTGAAGTTGGCTTTTAAGGCTTGCACCATTTTTTGGCATCAGAGCAAGGTTTCTTTCCTCAAGGAACTCATTGTTTCATGCCTGTAACTCGTAGTGGTAATTCTACAATATGTCGAATAACCAAAATCCAAACATTGAGCTACCCAAGCTACAAGCGCAGATCTCCCAACTCGCATCTATTCTGGAACAGATCAATCAAAGGTTGGATACGATGGAGGAACGTCGAACTCGAGATGAGTTTGGACCTCACAATAGGAGAGGGCGCACACCCCCTCCGGAAGATGAAGTAGACGGCCATGAAGGGAACGAAGACGATGATGGTTACAGGGAAAGGAACAGGGAACTTGGTGGTCAAGATGTTCGTTTTGAACGGAATGGCCGTGAATTTCCCAGGGGACGGGGAGGACGTGGCTTCGACCGTCACGCTCTTGATGAACTGGCCAAGGGAATGAAGGTAGAGGTCCCAGATTTTTTTGGGAAGCTAGATCCCAATGCTTTTGAAGATTGGTTGACGGCAATAGAGGATTATTTTGATTGGTTCTCTGTGTCCGAGGATAGAAAAGTCCGTTACGTCCGTATGAAATTAAAAGGCCATGCACGAGCTTGGTGGGGTAGCGTGGAAGAGCAACTACGTCGTACTCAACGTGCACCAGTGTCTAATTGGGAAGAAATGAAGGAGAGGCTGAAAGAGAAATATCTTCCTATTGACTACGAGCAAGTCATGTTTGAGGAGATGTTGCTGCTGAAGCAAGAAACATTGACTGTCGATCAATATACAGATCATTTCCATGAATTGACCGTACGTAGCAAGGTGGTGGAAAACGAGCAACAAACTCTTGCTCGTTACCGCACGGGCTTGCGTAATGAGCTGCGGAAAGAGATGCTGATAGCACGACTCCTAAATGTTGATGAAGCTTATCAATTGGCCCTATTAATTTAAAACCAACTTGGTTTTTTCAATGGTAGACGTATATCATCTATGGATCCCAGGCAAAAACGCGCATCAACACACCAATTCTAGAAACCTTCTTTGCCCACTAACCAAGGCAGACAAGCCGTGGTGGGGGACCAAAGAGGGAAGGCCAAACTTACGGGTGATGGACCACAATGCTATAAGTGCAAGGGGTTTGGACATTTTGCTGTGGTATGTCCTACGAAGGAAAAGAAATTGGCCTTTGTGTGTGGAAAAGAACTTAGTATGGTTGATGCAAAGGAGGAAGTTGAAGAAGAAGAATATGAAGAAAGGGATGGTGAAGATGTAGAACATTTGGAGGCAACTGATCTGCCCAATTGTGTCATTCACCGAGTGTTGACTGGCACTAAGAAGAAGTTCAATGATAGTGGGTCTGATTGGAGACGCACCAATATTTTCCATACCCGCATGGAGCACAGTGGTCGTGCATTAAATGTTATCATTGACAATGGGAGTGGAATGAATGTAATCTCTAATGATGCAGTGGAACGATTGGGTTTGAAGGTTCAAAAACACCCCACCCTGTATAGAGTAAGCTGGGTTAATGAAGATAACCCCATCCTGGTAAAGCATTGTTGTTTGGTGAAATTTGCACTGGGAAGGAACTATACGGATGAGGCTTGGTGGGATGTGGTACCTATGACTGTTTGTCATTTATTATTGGGTCGACCTTGGCTTTATGACAGAAGGGTGCTATACGATGGGTATACAAATTCTTACTCTTTTCAGTTTAATGGCAAGAAATTTGTTTTAGACCCTTTACAGATTTCAGAGTTTGAGACACAGCCGAAGCAAGCAAAAAAAGAAGATGCTGTCCCAGTACTAACCATTCGGCAGTTTACTCAAGCTCTAAAAGGAGAAGAACTGGTATTGTTGGTAGTGAACCGAGAAGCTAAACAAGGTGATGGTATTATTCCCACTGAATTTACTAAAATGGTTAGGAATTTCAGTGACATCATGCCGGAGGAACTGCCGAAACAGCTACCACCATTGCGTGAGGTGCAACATGCCATTGATCTACTGCCAGGTTCTTCTTTACCCAATCTACCACACTACCGTATGAGTCCCACAGAAAATGAGGAACTAAATCGACAAATTCAGCACTTGCTTGATAATGGATTCATCCGAGAAAGTCTTAGCCCATGCGCTGTGCCAGTTTTACTCACACTCAAGAAAGATAATAATTGGAGGATGTGTGTTAATAGCCGCGCCATCAACAAAATAACGGTGAAGTACCGATTTCCTATTCCCCGACTAGACGACATGTTAGATTTATTGAGTGGGGCATCAATCTTTACAAAAATTGATCTACGCAGCGGGTATCATCAAATACGAATCCGTCCCGGAGATGAGTGGAAGACGGCTTTCAAAACAAAAGATGGCTTATTCGAGTGGTTGGTCATGCCATTCGGACTAACCAACGCGCCAAGTACATTTATGCGTGTCATGACGCAATCACTTAAGCCTTTTTTAGGCAAATTCGTAGTTGTCTATTTCGATGACATCTTGATTTTTAGCCATTGTTTGCAGGATCATTTAGACCACGTGCATCAAGTTCTGGAGACGTTAAGAAGGAACAGCTCTTTGTAAACCGTGGAAAGTGTTCTTTTATGAAGAAGCGGGTAAACTTCTTGGGGTTTATTATTTCAGACCAAGGGGTAGAAGCTGATCCTGCCAAGATTCAAGCAATCCGAAGTTGGCCTGCTCCATGTAACTTTTTCGAGGTGCGTAGTTTCCATGGGCTAGCAACATTCTATCGACGTTTTATACGAAATTTCAGCACCATCATGGCCCCAATCACCGAGTGTTTGAAATCAAAGAAGTTTTCTTGGACCACTGCTACTAATACCGCCTTCAATGAGATCAAAAAGAAAATGGGAGAAGCCCCCGTTTTGAAGCTCCTAGATTTTTCTAAAATATTCGAAGTTGCATGTGACGCATCGCATATAGGTGTGGGTGGAGTACTCAGTCAAGAAGGACATCCTGTTGCCTTCTATAGTGAGAAACTCAATGAATCCGGCGTTGTTCGGCGTATGATATGGAGTTTTATGCCTTGATTCAAACCCTTAAACATTGGCGCCCATATCTGATTCATAGAGAATTCGTTCTCTATATGGATCACGATTCGTTAAAACACTTAAATGCTCAAAGTAAGTTGAATGCACGGCATGCTCGGTGGATGGATTTTCTGCAACAATTTGACTTTGTTATCAAGCATGTCTGGAACTGAAAATAAAGTAGCTGACGCCTTAAGCAGGCGACCACATTTGCTAGCTATATCGTCGGTTAACACCTTAGAATTCGACAGTCTGAAGCAACAATATTCTACAGATGCAGATTTTGGCGTTATTTGGCACCAGCTCATGGAAAACGCGAAGGCAACTAATAATGAATTCTCAGTCAAAGATGGTTTCCTGTTCCACGGCAATCGACTATGTATTCCATGCGGTTCTTTTAGAGACTATTATTTCAGAACTTCATGGAGGGGGCATAGCAGGGCATTTCGGTGTTGATAAAACATTTGCCTTGGTCTATGACAGGTTTTTCTGGCCTCGACTACGAAGGAACGTGCATAAGATTATCGCTCGATGTCGGGTATGTCAGGTAAATAAAGGGACCAAGCATCAAGCAGGTCTCTATACTTCCCTTCCCATTCCAGATAGACCTTGGCAGCACCTTAGTATGGACTTTGTGCTTGGATTACCCAAGACACTACGGCAGCATGATTCCATAATGGTGGTGGTGGATCGCTTTTCAAAGATGGCTCATTTCGTCCCTTGTCACAAGACTTACGATGCATCTAAAACAGCAGCACTATTTTTCCAAGAAGTAGTTCGACTGCATGGTGTACCAACTACCATAGTGTCTGACCGGGATGTTAAATTCATGAGTTATTTTTGGAAGACTTTGTGGGCAAAGATGGGGACAAAACTACTATTTTCCAGTGTGTTCCATCCTCAAACCGATGGCCAAACCGAAGTGACCAACTGGAGTTTGGGAAATCTATTAAGGTGTTTAGTAGCAGATCATACATCGAGCTGGGACTTTGTGTTACCACAAGCTGAGTTTGCTTTCAATAATTCTGTTAATCGCTCTACGGGTTGCATGCCATTTGTAGTGGTATATGGTTTTCGCCCCAATACCCCACTGGACCTCCAATCTTTAACTTTGCCTCCTAGACCCAGTGAAGCAGCGTTAGATTTCTCTAGTTACATGAAGGATATACATGACGAAGTCAAGAAGCGTCTGACTCTTAGCTTGGAAGCATATTCTACCTTTGCGAATACCAAGCGGAAGGACAGACAATTTCAGGTTGGCGACATGGTTCTTATACGGTTAAAACCTAAACGTTTCCCTCCTGGAAGTTTCAACAAGTTACATGCACGTCGGGCAGGACCATTTAAGGTGATTAAGAAGTTAGGCTCTAACGCCTACGTAATTGAACTACCCGCTGACTATGGAATCAGTCCTGTTTTCAACATTGAAGATCTCACGCAATTTCATGATTCAGAGGAACCAGATACAACAGCCTCGGATCTACTTAACAAACAAGATGCGATTATTCGTGTTCCAATGCATATAGCCCCAAAAGATGAAATAGCATCGATACTAGATCACCAGTTTGTTACTACACGGCGCAGAGGGTATTACAAATTTTTAGTGCGATGGAAAAATCGTCCCCAGTCTGATTCCGTTTGGTTACAAGCTTCGGAACTCAATCGACTTCACCCAGAGTTATTTACTGCCTATGTACTTCAAAACTTGCCGGAGTCAAGTTCTTCTGAGTGGCCGGCAATTGATGCAAATACAGAGCAAGGCTCCCAGGCGAACACCACTCCTTAAATTGTGGGAAATGAGGACGTAGTCAGATGCTGGAACCTTTAGCCGTTCTTATCTTTTTATTTCAAACTTTTGTTGTTAAGTTGTTTAATTCTTTCTTATTTTATTCATGCAAGCCTCGGATTGCTATATCAGCAATACCTTCCTAGTTTATTTCCTGATTTTAAGCACTTGTAATCCTTTAAATATGAAAACAAAGAAAAGAAAGGAGTTGCCTAATTTTGCTGGAATGATTTCCGAATTATCAAATGAAGAGATTTCATTAACAGAGAGACTCTGTTTGTACTTTGCTCCCCTTTGGTTGTCAACGTGAAGTTGGCTTTTAAGGCTTGCACCATAATGTATATATAATATATATATTTTTAAATTCGGTCAGTTTGGTCCGATCTGGGGTGAGAAACCCTTTGACCGGGATTGGATCAAAAAGTCTCAGTCCTCTATTTTAGAGATCGAGACTGACCGGTCTTGGTCTCGGGTTGATTCTGTCGATTTCTCGGATCGAGATCGACCAACTTCCACCCCTAATTATTACCGAGAAAACTACATTTCAGCCCCCTCAAGTTGATGCGATAAAGTCATAAAACAGATGGGCCAACAATGTAATGATAACGAGGGAAAGAGATGGAGAGCGGGTGAATGGGAAAGAGAATAGAGAGATGGTTGTCAACTTAAAGCTCTTTTGAAGTCCAGTCTCCAGTAAGATTGTTGAATAAAGAAGCGACTGTGGAAGCAATGAATGAAGCAGCAACTGGAATTATAATCTTCTAAAAGCAGTGGTGAATTATAAAGAAATGATTTGAATTAAAATATTCTATTAGATTTTAGAAGATGAGAGAAAAAATTGAATAAAAAATATTATAAAATTAAAATAATTTAAAATATAATTTTTTAATATAATTCTTCTTTTGAAATTTGAAAATGTATATTTTTTTTTGCTTTAAAATTTAAAAAATTTGTAATGATTAGACAAAAAAATTGAAGATTTAAAACTAAAAAATAATTATCAAAATTTCGAAATAAAATTAGATTAGATGAGTTCTATCCCTCAATGCATTGCCAGGACTCGTACTGTTTCATTGTGCGAAAAATTCAGCCTATCAAGTCAGCGAGAAGCGAAGCTGCTCAGAACTTTCGTATGCGATTACTTAGTTCCTATGAGTTTTAGCGAAGAATAATATTGGGTACAAATTTTAAATAGAAAAAGTTTATNTTTTTTTTTTTTTTTTTTTTTTTTTTTTTTTTTTTTTTTAATGTTTTTTGAGGTAAAATTTATTTTTATTTAAAATTTATAACTTTGTTGTGCAGGAATTGTTAAAGGCGTGATAAATAAGGATGAAGAAAAAGTCGATCAATGGCTAGTTAGCCTGTCAAACTTCTAAAAAAAATATTGGAGGGTTTATAATAATAAAAAAGTCCATTTTAAATAAATAAGTCCGAGTAGAAAATGGGTCCAACAAAAAAAGGCTATTGAAAAAACATACAAATCCGGCGTATCAAAAGCCCTACCAAGTCAAAGATGTGTATGCAACCATTCAAGAGAAAATAGGGATCTCATGCAGATACGTGACATTTTCAAACTCAGAATACATCCCAAAAAACTAGGATCAATACGAAAAGATCTGGCATCAGCTAAGGGCAATAACAGAATCTTATATATACCAGGTAACCCTCAATAAAGGGGGCTTCTATTTTCTTGGCTGAGTTCTGATTGAATTATTTTTGAAACTCAAAAACTGACTTAAGCATCGGAGTTTTCCCAGGCGAACCAGGCCAACTTCACTTGGGTCATTGCGCAGGTTTGCCGAACAGTCTGTAAGTGAGACACGTCCTTTACATTGGTGTCGTCTGTGGGATTTACTGGTTGATAATCCCTTTACGTGGTTCTCACATGCCAACTATCACCCGTTCTGTGGCAAGCCGAGCAATGGATGCACCCATCGAAGCGCGACTAGCAGCCATTGAGGAAAGGTTGAAGCAAGCATTGGAGGCAATGGAGATCTTGAAGAAGGAGAACGATGACCTACGGCGGAGGAATACTGAATCCAGTGAGATCGCTGTATCCGCCCACAGTGGACAAGGAGAAGGAGAAGAACTATCCAATATGGAGTCGCATCTTGGGCGGACGGAGAAAGAAAAGATGCACGATGAGCTGAAAGAACTGGCGGAGAAATATGAAGAAATAGCAAAGAAGATAGGAGGATCTTCTTCAGTTGAGTGTCTGCTCGGTAGAACAGATCTGCCAAATTGCGAACGAGTTATGGCTGTGCCCCTCCCGCCAAAGTTCAAGGTGCCCCAGGTAGACTTGTACGACGGGTCCAAAGATCCAGTGGATCATTTGGAGAACTAAAAAGCCCATATAACACTCCACGGCTTCCTTGGCGAGATAGCCTGCCGAGCTTTTCCATTGACGTTGAAAGGAACAGCAAGAGGGTGGTTCGGGACTCTCCGACCATGGTCGATAGATAGTTTCGAAGAATTGGCTAAACAGTTTTTAACTCAGTTCATGTCTAGTAGAAGGCGCAGACACCCGACCGCCTATCTCCTAACAATTAAGTAAGGAGAAGACGAAGACCTAAAAACTTACCTTACACGCTTTAACAAAGAGCGTCTGACGACGGATGACCAGGACGAGAAGATCACTCTTGCCACCCTGTTGGGCGGGATATGGCCCTAGAGCCCTTTCATGGCTAAGCTTGCCAGGAGGACTCCATCCACCCTCAGGGACTTTATGGACAAAGCCGATGACTTTGTCAATGCTGAAGATACATTGCAAGCTTTGGTCAACCCAAGGAATGAGAGTAGCAAGCCTGAAAGGAGAGGCGGCCAGATAGAAAGAAAAATTGGTAAGGGTCGGCAAGAGAGATGGCAGGAGAAAAGGGAGGACTACAGCCCCAGGCTCATACACAATAACTTAAATGTGCGGGAAGACGAGAAGGAAAGAGAAGAGCGTCGCAATACAAGTGGACATTATTACAAATATCACCAAACCGGGT
The DNA here is from genome assembly GCA_003123785.1 of Pterocarya stenoptera. NCBI lineage: Eukaryota > Viridiplantae > Streptophyta > Magnoliopsida > Fagales > Juglandaceae > Pterocarya > Pterocarya stenoptera. The sequence goes on from QEOT01000639.1 coordinate 229,958, forward strand.
CCCACTGGACTGAAGACTGCACGACCATGAAGAAAAGAGTAGCAGAAATGGCTGGAACAGGGGAGCTAGAGCGGATGATCGCCGAGCTCTCAAAACCAATAAGATGCCAGGAAACTAGGCGGGAAACCAAAAGGAGTAGGACGCCTGAGCGACAGTACAGGACGACTAATTGCCAGAATGATGGGAACAGAGCACCCCCCAGAGGCGAAAGGAATAGGCCGCCCATAGGAGAGATTTGGACCATAGCAGGAGGGTTCACAGGAGGCGGTGCGACCGCGTCCAGCCGAAAGGCGTATGCACGAAAGGCCAGATACGAAGAAGTTTTTGTGGCAGATAGAGTCCCCAAGCAACCAAGGTTGGGCAGGGACAGAATGATGATTTTTTTCGGAGAGGCAGATCGGGAAGGAGTATTGTACCCACACGATGATGCGTTAGTAATCACTTTGGTGATAGCTAACTACACAACCAGGCGAGTACTGATTGACAATGGAAGCTCGGCTGACATCCTATTCTGGGAAGCGTTTGTAAAGATGGGGATTGATGTCAGTAGACTAAGACCTTTCCCGACACCGTTGAAAGGTTTTTCTGGGGACACCATCCTCCCCATTGGCGCCATTACCCTCCCAGTAACCGCCGGATCCGGGGCACGGACGGCGACAACCATGACAGATTTCCTAGTGGTAAAAGCGCTCTCTTCCTACAACGCCATATTAGGGAGGCCAACACTTAATCAACTACAGGCGGTGACTTTCACTTATCACCTTAAGATAAAGTTCCCAACCGACAATGGGGTTGGTGAGTCACAAGGCGAACAGGCCCTAGCACGGGAATGTTATGTCCAGGAGCTTAGGAAAGGTCGAGAGGAGGTGTGCACAGTAGAAGAACGAAACGAAGAATTAATACCTCATTGTCCTCTCTCACTGGCTGCAACCCTATTAGAAGAGGTGGAGATCCGGGACGAATAGAGCCAGCAGCACGCCGAGGTAAATGAGCCACTAGAACTTGTGGTGTTACACCCCAACTGCCCTAGGTCGACGACGCATGTTGGAACTAATGTGCTAGTGGCAGAAAGAGAGGCATTGAAGTAGTTGTTGGTCGAGTACAGGGATGTCTTCGCCTGGAGTCATGAAGAAATTCCAGGCATAGATAACGAAGTCATCAAACATCGTTTGGGCGTGGACCCTGCACACAAAGCTGTATGCCAGAAGAGAAGATCATTTAGCGGAGAGAAGTATGCCGCCATTAAAGAAGAAGTAGAAAAATTGCTCGTCACCGGATTCATCAAGGAGTCCCACTACCCGGAATGGTTGTCCAATGTGGTCATGGTAAAAAAAGGAAATGGAAAGTCGAGAATGTGCGTAGATTTTACTGATCTCAATAAAGCATGCCCCAAGGATAGTTTCCCCCTACCACGCATCGACATAATTGTGGATGCCACGGCAGGACACCGTATGCTAAGTTTTATGGACGCCTACTCAGGTTATAACCAAATCCGGATGTACCTGGCCGACGAGGAGAAAACCTCATTCATAACTGACTGGGGGTTGTATTGCTACCAGGTGATGCCGTTTGGATTGAAGAATGCAGGGGCGACGTATCAAAGACTGGTGAATCGGATGTTCGAGAGGCAGATTGGGAAGTCCATGGAAGTCTATGTAGATGACCTTCTAGTGAAAAGTAAAGAGTCCACCCAACAACTGGGCGACCTGAGGACGACATTTGAAATTCTGCGTGTTACAAGATGAGGTTGAACCTTGTGAAGTGTGCTTTCGGAGTAGGATTGGGCAAGTTCTTGAACTACATTGTGTCTGAAAGAGGAATCGAGGCCTTTCCAGAGAAGATAATTGCCATACTCAACATGAAACAACCCAAGAACTTAAATGAGACACAACAGTTGGCGGGCAGGATAGCCGCCCTAGGGAGGTTCATCACTCGATCAACAGACAGGTGCCTCCCTCTCTTCCAGGTGTTGCAAAAGACACACCCCTGGAATGAAGAATGTAATGAGGCGTTTGAAAAGCTAAAGCAGCATTTGGCCAGCCCGCCACTCTTGAAACAACCGCAAAAAGGCGACGTGCTTCACGCCTATCTCGCGGTTTCCCCAAACGCTGTGTCCTCCGTCCTGATAAAAGAGGAGGGGGCAACTCAACACCCAGTATATTACACTAGCAGGGCCCTTAGGGGAGCCGAGATAAGATACCCGAAGGTCGAGTTGCTAGCCTTTGCCCTGGTAACGGTGGCAAGGTAACTCCGTCCATATTTCCAAGCCCAAACTATAAAGGTACTCATAGAGGCCCCTCTGGCAAAAACCGTGAAGAAACCAGACAGTTCGGGAAGATTGATTGGATGGGCAATAGAATTAAGCGAGTTTGACCTAAGGTACGAACCCAGAAAGCTGATCAAAGGCAAGTTCTAGCCGACTTCATAGCAGAATTCTCAAGTTTCCCTCAGGAAGACACAGTAGCTCCAATAGGAAAGCCGTGGGTACTTTACGTGGACGGTACATCCTATAAGACAGGCGGAGGTCTGGGGATACATCTAGTAGATCCCAATGGTAGGAAGTTGCATTATATGGTGACACTTACTTTCAAGGTAACAAACAATGAAGCAGAATATGAAACACTCGTAGCAGGACTTTTCCTAGCCGCCGAGATAGAAGCGACAGAGGTGGAAGTCAAGTCGGACTCTCAAGTAATTGTGAACCAAGTCTTAGGCTTGTATGCAACAAAAGGGGAAAGACTGAAGAAGTATCTTGAGCGTGTGTGGAAAGCACGGGACCTCCTTTCATATTTCAATATAGCCCAGATCCCGAGAACAGAAAATGAAGTGGCGGATAGTGGCCAGGGCAGCATCGGGCATGGACAAAACACCCCTCCCATGGCAAGTAGAACACAGGGTCGTTGAAGTCCAAGCCATTGGGATGGAGGTAGGAGTTGTGGGTACCAGCATCTCTGAGTGGGCAAATGAGATAGTTAGATATCTGGATGAAGGGAAGCTACCGGATGCAAAGGAGGAGGCGAGAAGAGTGCAGCGAAAGGCGGCAAAGTTCTTGCTCATTGACGGAGTCATTTACAAAAGAGGCTTTTCCACCCCATTGCTGTGATGTATTTCCACCTAAGAAGCTCAATATGTGTTGGCAGAAATACACGAAGACATATGTGAAAACCATTCGGGCAGAAAGACTTTGGCCGAGAAGGCAATGAGGGCTGGATACTACTGGCCCAACGCATTAAGAGACGCACAAGCATTTAGCAGAAAGTGTGTGGAGTGTCAGGCGCATGCACCAATATAGCATGCCCCTCCAGAAGGATTAATATCCATGACCGCGCCTTGACCCTTTGCCCAATGGGGCGTAGACTTGGTCAAACTTTTCCCACCAAGAAAAGGCGAGGTAAAATTCATGGTGGTAGCTTTTGATTATTTCACAAAGTAGGCCAAGGCAGAACCATTGGCATCTATAACGAGCAGGACCGTGAGAAGATTTTTATGAAAAAACATCATTTGCAGGTTCGGGATCCCTTAAAGCATAGTAACGGATAATGGGCCCAATTCGACTCAGATCACTTCAGAGAATGGTGTACGGAGTTGAAGATCAAAGTAAAGTACTCCTTGCCAGGTCAACCTCAAGCAAACGGGCAAGCGGAGGCTACAAACAAGGCGTTGCTTTCAATCCTAAAGAAGAAGGTCGCAGAGAAAAAGGAGGAGTGGGCAGAGGAGTTGCCTGGTGTGCTTTGGGCGTACAGAACTTCAGCAAAGACTCCTATGGGAGAATCCCCATTCACATTGGCGTATAGCTGCGAGGCAGTAGCTCCAGTCGAAAGGGGACTCCCCACCTACAGAACAACTTACTTCTCGGCTTCCCAGAAGGACAAAAAAATGGAGGAATATCTCGACTTGGTGGAAGAAGAAAGGGAGATGGCGAAAGCAAGAATACTATGGGAGAAGGCAAAGGCTAGGCAATATTTGAATAAAAGGGTAAAATCCAGGACTTTCAAAGTGGGCGACCTGGTCTTGAAGAAGAGCGGGGTGACAACCCAAGGTGAAGGAAAGATGGGGCCTCGATGGGAAGGTCCTTACCTGGTGATAGCCAACAATAGGCCGGGGTCATACCGACTGAAAGACATTCAGGGCAAAGAACTACCCGATCCATGGAATGCGGAGCACTTGAAGAAATTCTATCAGTAGAGCTGTAGTATTTTCGCTTTGGCAATATTCTCATTTCTGTTAATTCCATGTTTTCTTTACGTTGAATTTGTTACGTTTATGATCATTAACATAAGGATGTTTCGATTGCCCTGTTATTAGCCATAACTTGTTATGTCTTTATTTTTGGTGAGCCATCAACAGAAGGATAACCTCGCTCAAAGCAAAGTATGAAAGGACGCGTAGGTCATCAGACCACGGCGACCCCTAAACACCAAAGACAAGTCAAAGCAGCTTGTGGTGCCAAGTATAAAAGGGCGCGTAGGTCATCAGACCACGCCAACCCCTAAATATTGGAGACAAGCTATAGCAACTTGAGGTGCCAAGTATGAAAGCTGGCAACTACCATGTTAATAAAAGAGGAGCACAACGAAGAAATTCCTACACAATCAAGAACAAGTCTAATGGAATGATAAAATTCAATATCGAGGAAAAGTGTAGTACATGTACATTACACCATGAATCTCGATCCAAGGTGAAAAAAAAAATGGGGTACATATACAAAAAAAAAGAAAAAGGAAAAAAGAAGGGAATAAAAGAATTATGAAGCCTCGTCTGGGGGCGGCAGAGAGGGAATAACCCTCAACATCTTTTAAATGCTCTTCTTGTGCTTCTAACCGTTAAGAAATTAGTAGTCTAATGGAAACTCAATGAATTTAATGCTGGACTCATTGTTCTTGTCGTCGTGTCATGCAGACTTCAGCATTTGCAGAGACAAGGAGAGGTTAGGAAGAGATATGGTGGCAAGGTGTGGTGGCTTACCATTGGGAATCATTGTGCTTGGGGGACTTTTGGCAACTAAAGAAACTTTGAACGAGTGGGAGATTGTGCACAAAAATATTAAATCATTCCTAGGGAAAGGCGGTGGCCAAGGACGAAAAACAACAATTCACGACGTGTTGGCTTTAAGTTACAATGATTTGCCTTCCCAATTAAAGCTCTGTTTTCTCTATTTGAGCCATTTCCCAGAGGACTTTGACATACCAACAAAGAAATTGGTTCGGTTATGGGTGGCGGAAGCCTTTGTTTCACCGGAGTTTGAAGGAGAGGGAGATGAAATGCTGGAAGATATTGCAGAACTGTACTTAATTGACTTGATAAATAGATGCATCGCTGAAGTGGGTGTAATTGGAGCGAGTGGAAGGATTAAATCCTGCCGCCTCCATGATCTTATGCGCGACCTATGTTTGTCAAAAGCAAAGCAGGAAAATTTTATCCATATTGTTAGTGGACATGAGACAAATCCCCTTTCTTCACACAGCATACGGAGGGTGAGTTCAACTGGTAGGATTCGAAGACTTGCCATCTTTTCTGAAGATTTTCTCCCAGAAAACAACAAAAAGAATCCCCTGATCAGGTCTGTTTTATACTTCAATAAAAATAACCAGCAAATAGAATCCATGGTTGAGTACTTCAAATTACTTAGAGTTTTGGATGTGGAAGGAATACAGTTATTGGATGTAGTGTTACCTGAGGAAATAGGAAGATTGGTTCATTTGAGGTACTTGAGCTTAAAGAAAACTGGTATGAGGAAGTTGCCATCTTCCATAGGCAATTTAGTATGCTTAGAGACCTTGAATCTAGAAACGATCGAAGACCTGGGCTGGGAATCAACTGTAGAATTACCGGATGTTATCTGGAAGATGGAACAATTGAGACATCTTTATCTTCCCAAGTGGTGTGACAATTCAACTGATGATAAACTGCAACTGACAAATCTGAGAAACTTGCAGACACTAGTAAACCTTCCCGCAAACAAATGTGACCTAAGAGATCTTCTCAGTTTGACCAATCTTAGAAAATTGGTGCTGAATGACTCGAGACACTTCCACGAGTTCGGGGCAATCGTCAATCACCCCAACAAAAAATTATGTAACCTTCAGTCCTTGTCCATGAAGGCTGGATTGCTTTCATTCCCTCGTAAGGTAATAGATATACAAGAAGTAGTGCAAGGTTGTCCTCGTCTTTGGAAGCTGCACATAGAAGGACGGATAGAGAAGCTACCAGATTGTCACGAATTTCCTCGGAACCTCGCCAAGTTAACGTTGTGGGGATCCAGCCTATTGGAAGACGTAATGCCAACACTGGGGAAGCTGCCTAACTTGAGGGTCTTAAGTGGATGGGAAGTTTTTGTAGGGAAGCAGATGGTTTGCTTGGAAAATGGTTTTCCTAAACTAGAATCTTTACTCCTACGCGGCTTGCTCAATTTGGAGGAGTGGACAGTTGAGGCAGGTGCCATGCCCCGTCCTCGCCATTTGAAGATTTCAAACTGCATCAAGTTGAAGATGGTTCCAGATGGATTGAGGTTTGTCTCTACCCTTCAGGAACTGGAGATACGTTGGATGCCAAAGACATTCAAACTTAGACTTGAAGGAGGAGAGGATTTCTTCAAAGTCCAGCATGTGCCATCCATTATTTTCCTGAACTGAAATCGGAATATCAGGTTTGTATGGACTTTAGTTTGTTGCCGCCTTCTCTAATAATTCTAATCCCTTAATCTCTGCTTCTTTTCACTGCATCAAATATTTTTTTTTTCTTGCTATCAACTTCAACAAATTTACTTCCAAACTGGGAAGCATAAAAGGGTGAAAACAAAAAGCAATCTGCGGAAAAACAAAACAATTCCAAATAGACACGGAGCTTTTACCTTAAAAACACGATGAAACCGATAATAAATCATTGATCGAGAGAAGAGAGTAAAATAAGGTACAGTGCATATATATAGATATCTTTGTTTTATCCATCCCAACTCAAAACCCAGAGGTACCTGCGACTCTCAGGGAAGCTATTACTAATGTGTTTGGTCCCAACAAATCACCTATGAAAAGAGTTTTTCATGTGCAGGCACCTTAATTGGAGCAGTCTCTTAAATCATCGACGAAAGAATGGTCTGGATACTAAATTTGTAGTCCATATATATTTACGATAGATTGTTGTGTTGTTGCTTGACTAGACTTGTAATCAGTGTGGGTCTTTCGAATTAAGAGAATTAGTATATATCTCTTATATATTAAACAAATTTTAAAGCACGAAATAATTTTTAATTTTTTGGATTTAAGATATTTTTCGAATGAAGTTGAAAATTTAAAGAAAATCTATATTAAAAAACATTGAAAAAATATGGAGGCCAAACCTGAACTTTGATTTTAGGTAGCCAAACTGTTGAGAGGAAATGCCCACCCCTGCTTGAAAGGCCATTGAAAATAATTTCACCTTGATGAAAAAACATGCTCGGATTGAACATTCACAATGCGAACTTGTATTCTTGGATGAAGATAAATCTCCAAATGATGGCCTACACCACACAACAAAGGCCAAAGGGTCACTTTCCTCCAAAGACGCAGGACAAATTGCTTGGCTTCCAGGTCTCAATTATGCAGTGCAAATTACTTCAATGCAGGGTCTACGTATTAACGCGTGAAGTCTTCTGTGGCCACAGTTTTAGGTCAATCTTTGCACGTATTGATCCCTTGTTATGATAACCCTCAATTGGCGTTCTCTCCCTACCCACACAAAACAGAGAAAGGAAAAACTCATACCTGTTGCCTGATCTTCTTACTTGCTTCTCTCTGCCTCGATGTGGAATTCCTTCCTCCTACCTCCTTTTACACCTCTCTACCTTGTCTTCTTCTTCTTGCTGCACCACCTTATCTGCACGGTATCCGTTGAATCGTCGTCTCCTTACACACCCAGCAACCAAATTCTCCTCAATTGTGGCTCCCCTGGCAATTCAAGTGACTTAGATGGTCGGACCTGGATTGGAGATGCGAATTCAAAATTCCTCCCTCTTGAACAATCGCTGAACCAACACGCATCTCTGACTCTTTCCCCAGCTAGACAATCCCCCACTGCTCCCCGAGTGCCCTTTGCCACAGCTCGCATCTCTCTCTCCACGTTCACATACGATTTCCCCGTCACGGCCGGCCAAAAGTTCATTCGACTATACTTTTACCCAGCTTCGTACTCCGACTTTGATCGCTCTAAAGCCCTCTTCTCCGTCAAAGCTGGTCCTTTTACTCTTCTTAGCAACTTCAACGCTTCACTCACGGCAGATGCGGATGGGGATACGGGCGATACCATATTCAGAGAATACTGTGTCAACATTGAGGAAGATCAGAGGTTGAACATAACCTTCGCTCCATCTCCGAACGTTCCTAACTGCTATGCTTTTATCAACGGAATCGAAATATGGCCGATGCCTCCAAATCTCTATTACACTCCGGCGGAGGATCAAGGATTTTCTATAATCGGCCAGAACAACCAGTACTACAGCATCAAGAACAGCACTGCTCTCGAGACAGTATACAGATTAAATGTTGGAGGGCGCTCCATCCCACCCACTGAAGACACCGGCGGAATGTTCCGGAGGTGGATTCAGGACGACGAGTACTTGAAATTGGAATATGGCGTGCTTTTTCTACCTGTCAACGGCACCATCAATCTAAGGATTACCAACGTAACTAAATACGCAGCACCAGCAGAGGTCTATCGAACTGCTCGAACTATGGGGAATGAGTCAGCTATCAACCTGAGCCACAACCTGACGTGGGAATTCTCCGTTGATTCTGGGTTTTATTATTTCATAAGGCTACACTTCTGCGAGTTTCAACCAGAGATTAACAAACCCGGAGATAGAACGTTCCGTATTTTCATAGCAAATCAATCGGCTGAGAAACTCGCGGCTGACGTCATTATTTGGGGTGAAGGTGAAAAAGGCGTGCCCGTGTATAGGGACTACGCTGTTGATATGGTTGATAAATTAGGAAGCCACAGGAAAGTGAACCTCTATATTGCAATAGGAGCAGAACCGCATGGGAGTACCTACAAGGATGCAATATTGAATGGCGCCGAAATATTTAAAGTAAGCGACATCAATGGCAATAATCTCGCCGGACCCAACCCCGATCCTCTTCCGTTACCACCACAGATTGCGCCTCCAAGTCCATCGTCGAAGCTGAAGAATAATGAAACGAAAATAATTGTCGTCGCTACTGGCGGAGTTGCCGGTTTTGTTATGGCGTCGTTTGTTGGATTATTGATTTTTTGGCGGTGTAAGAGAGTCACAGATTCGAACTCCACCTCTAGGACTACTTGGTGGGCACCATTTTCTTGCTCTACGACCAAGTCAACCAAGACCTGCGGATCATCTCTACCTACGTCCCTGAGTCGCTACTTTTCGTTGGCTGAGATTAGAGCTGCCACCCACAACTTCAACGATGTTTTCATTATTGGTGTCGGGGGTTTTGGAAAAGTGTACAAAGGGTGCATTGATGGTGGGACCCACCAAGTGGCGATCAAGCGGTTGGCACCCGGCTCTCAACAAGGGGCTCACGAATTTGAGACCGAGATCCAGATGCTCTCCCAACTCCGCCACTTGCATTTGGTTTCCTTGATCGGATATTGTAACGATGGCAACGAGATGATATTGGTGTACGATTATATGGTTCATGGAACTCTCCGCGATCATCTCTACGACACCAACAACCCACCTCTCTCTTGGAAGCAGCGGCTCCGAATCTGTATCGGTGCAGCACGAGGGTTGAATTACCTCCATACGGGCGCAAAACATATGATCATTCATCGTGACGTGAAGACCACGAATATCTTGCTAGATGATGATTGGGTGGCCAAGGTCTCTGATTTCGGATTGTCTAAAATGGGATCCACGAGCACGTCCAAGGCCCACGTAAGCACCGTCGTGAAGGGTAGTTTTGGTTATTTAGATCCAGAGTATTTCAGGCGCCAACAATTGACAGAGAAATCAGATGTCTATTCGTTCGGTGTCGTGCTCTGTGAAGTGTTGTCAGCAAGGCCACCAGTATCGCGCACTGCCAACAAGAAGCAAGCTGTGGGCCTTGCAGAATGGGCTCGACAAAGCTATAAGAATGGAAAGCTTGATCAGATTGTTGATCCAGCATTGGAAGCACAAGTTGCACCCGAGTGTTTGAAGAGATTTGGTGAAATTGCAGTGAATTGTTTGCTTGACAATGGTGTTGAACGTCCGTCGATGAATGATGTGGTGTGGAGCCTTGAGTTCGCATTGCAGTTGCAAGAGAGCATAGACAAAGCTGGCGAGCTAGGTGTGGCTGAAACTGAGATGGTTGATGCTGGGAAAGCACTTTGCTTGCCTAAGTCCAAGTGTGACTATAGTGATAGCTTGTTTAGTAGTTGTGGCGGGCAAGTGTCTAGTAGTAGCAGGGTGACCATAACAAGCAGTGAAGAGCCGTCGAAGCTTTAGGTTGCATTTGGGTAGTGAGGTATTATTAAGTATCCTGTAAATAGTAATGAAAAAGTAATGATAGAATATTGAATAGTAAAAAATAATAATAAAATAATGAGTGAGGTATTCTCATAATACCTATATTCTCAGTATCCACACTAGTTACAATGATTCAAGCATATTGACATCCTAAAATTAACGTATTTTTTTTTTCCTGAAATTAGTACATTGAATTTTAGTTATATATTGTATGCATGCAAGTCATTTTAATTCAGTAGAGATGCAAGATGACGGTAGTATTGCATGTATCCGACGAAGCTAGTTACTTTAAAGGGATTAAGTTGTGAGGGTCATATATAGCTTATTTTCCTGAATTGAAATCCGAATATCAGGTTTGTATGGACTTTTTTTGTTGCCGCCTTCTCTAAAAACTCTAATTCCTTAATCACTGCTTTCACTGCATCAAATATTTTTTTTTCTTGCTGTCAGCTTCAACAAATTTACTTCCAAATTGGATTTGGAGTTATAAATTCTAAACTGGGAAGCATAAAAGGGAAAAAACAAGAAGCAATCTAAGGAAAAACAAAACAATTCCAAATAGACACGGAGCTTTTACCTTGAAAACATGATGAAACCGATAATAAATCATTGATCCAGAGAACAAAGATACCATCTATATGAGAAGATAGAAGTAAGAGTGTGCATCCGAACCGGATTTTTTTCTGGTCCGGTTAAAAATCTGGGTGGATACAAAATTATATGTATCCGTCTGGATCGGTTACGGATCCGGTATTTAACCGGTTATATCCGTAACTGGCTTTAGCAAAAAGTAAAAGGAAATGAACCTTCAGCGCCTCACTTCTCGATTTCCCCTCTTTCGCTCTCTCTCTCTCTCTCTCCCTGACAAAACCCAAGCATCCTTCATCAAATCCATCGCTGCCGGTGACTAGGAGTGGCCATCGTCCATTAACGTCAGTTTCTTCTCTCTACTCTGTAGCTCTCACTCTCTCTCTCTCACTCTCTCTAAGTTTGTAGATCTAAGTTTGTGTTTGTAGATATGAGATTCTGTGTTTGTAGATCTGAGATTCTGTGTTCTCTCGTAAGGTATATTTCTCAAGCCCTTCTCTACTTTGTGAGTTTCTATACGGTCTGGTCATCTCTCTTTCTCTACTCTGTCAGTTTCTGTAAATGATGGGTTTAGGAATTTTTTTAATATGAGTGTTGGGTTTTTTTTGTAAACGATGGGTGTTTTGGGATTTTTGTATTTTAGGGTTTTATTGTATTTTTGGGTGTTTTAGGGTTTGGTTGTAAACGATGGGATCGAGTTATGAAAGAGAGAATAAGAAGGTTTTTTTTTTTTCTTATGTATGATATGAGTAGTTGTTTCAGATGGGGAGGGTTTGTTTATGATTTTGGGGGAATTAACCAAGATTTTTGCATATTATTTTAGGGAGCAAGGTGGGTTTGTTTTTTATTTTGGGGAATTAACCAAGGTTTTACGGCATATGTGATACATGTATTCTGTAGTTTAAAGTTCCCTGGAGACTTTGAAATTATACCTGTTGAACCATATTCTACTTCATCAGTAGCATGACAAAAGTGGGCAATGCCTTTTTTATTTTTAGTTCTTTTCATCTTAACCTCGTCACTTATTTATCTGTTTTTTAATCCTTAGATTTATGGATGCCCTGTGCTATGTGCTCGACTGGAAGTGCTTAACATCTTTGGAAACCATCTAACTGATGCTTGTGGATCTTACCTTTCAACTATTTTGGAGAGATGCAAGGGTAATGTTCTTTTTGTGCTGTCCTGTTTATTTCAATATTGGTTTTAGAATCTTGTTAATCATCATCACTAGCTCTGTGCTGCTGTTTTGGATTAGTGTGGATCATACTATGTTCTTGGAGTCAAGGCTTTGTAGAGTTCAAATATATCTAATGTCAACTGTTAACTTTGTCAAACATACGAGCATGTAGACTTTTATTGTAGAGAAGACCTGTATTTTCAGCCCACTTATGCTCTCTGTTTTGTAGGCCTATGTAGCTTGAACATTGAACATTGTTCTATCACATCTAGAACAATTCAAAAGGTTTCGGATGCACTGAATGCTGGATCTGTACTTGAACAACCTTGTATAGGTATTGTTTTGGTATTGTTGACTTATTAAGTACTCATTTAGAATCTTCAATGCGTTATTTCTTGGTAGCTTACCATGCCTTGCAACTCTTCTTTGATAGGATATAATGACCCAGTATCAGGAAATGCCATCATGAATCTACTGGTCAGGCTTGGTAGTTTGAAAAGGTTTTAATCAATTTTTTTTTCTTCACTCTCTGTTTAGATAGTCAATATATATGTGTTGATTGATGTTAACATAAAATTACATTCACTTTTCTATAGATTTTCAGATTTGAGCTTGAATGGTTTAAAACTAAGCAAGCCTATTGTTGATAGCCTTTGCCAGCTTGCTAAAACCTCGTGTTTGTCAGGATTAATGCTTGGGGGTGCCGGTATTGGAATAGTCAGTTTCTCTATTATTCTTTCTTGTTATTATTTAAGTTTGAGTGCACTTGCGGGTTTTTATCTCCTGCTTCTTATGACTAGATTCATCTATTTGCAAGATGGGGCATCCCAATTAACTGAGTCATTGTTCAACGGAAATCAAGTGTGACGCCCCCAAATTCCGCTTGGGATCGGACGGACATTTGAAGCGTCGAGACATGCAACACAAGGTTACCTGCCCCCGTTCATGACATATAAGATGCAATGTTCCTAACATGCATCTAGCATTATGCAATATTCGCAGCGGATAATTTTTTTCTTTAGCAAGACTATGCACCAAACTGAAAGTATCCCAAATACTTAAAACATACTTCATACATAACGACATATTAAACAACTGAGATCACAACACTAGTCCAAAATAGTTGCGATCAAAAGAGTGCTGGAGATTGAACTCCAGCAAATACAAGTAGTAATATGAGGTAACTACTGTATTATCATCTATGTCACACCGTCGCTTAGTCGACTGTTTCCAGTTGGTCGATTCTCTGTTCTCCTTCAGATCCTGTAACAAGATCTACCATTCGGGGGGAATGGTAGTTGGGACTACCACAGTGAGATTTGATTACAAATCTCAGTAAGTTAATAGAAAACCTTCACACAGGTTAATGATGCATGAATGACAATAAAAGCATAAATGCATAATTAAAATCATAAGTAATCATAGGATAACTTGACATACCACATAACATAACTGACATAACTTAACTAAAGCGTGAACTGAACTTCACTTGCTTAAACTGAACTGGACTTCAACTGAGACTTGACTTGACATGAACTTGATCTGAAACTTGACTTAATATGAACTTGATCTGAGACTTGACTTAACATGAACTTGATCTGAGACTTGACTTAACATGAAATCATTTTCTTTATCTGCTTAAGCTTATCTTTTTGGGTACTACATGGGTTCCCTAGAACCATGTGTCCCTACCGATTACCGCATCACATCACAGGTATCTGCACCAGCTGTGAGTGCGTTATGACTGGTATCTGCACCAACCGTATGTGCCACACTCTATGTGGTCTCCATACCTC
>QEOT01000639.1:257514-287237 GCA_003123785.1 Pterocarya stenoptera
GCCTGATGCTGACATGGCCAACCTATCCGCCACTTCATTTTCTACTTTCAGGATCTGGGCTATACTGAAATACGAGATGAGGTCCCGTGCTTCCCACACACGCTCGAGATACTTCTTTAATCTTTCCCCTTTTGTTGCATACAAGCCTAATACTTGATTCACAATCACTTGAGAGTCCGACTTGACTTCCACCTCAGTTGCTTCAATCTCAGCGGTGAGGAAAAGCCCTGCTACGAGTGCTTCATATTCTACTTCATTGTTTGTTACCTTGAAAGTAAGTGTTGCCATATGGTGCAACTTCCTACCATTGAGATCTACTAGGTGTATCCCCAGGCCTCCGCCAGTCTTGCAGGATGAACCGTTGACGTAAAGTGCCCACGGCTTTCCTGCTGGGGCTACTGTGTCTTCCTGAGGGAAACCTGAGAATTCTGCTATGAAGTTGGCTAGAACTTGTCCTTTAACCGCCTTCCTAGGTTCGTACCTTAAGTCAAACTCGCTTAATTCTATTGACCATCCAATCAGTCTTCTCAAATTGTCTGGTTTCTTCAAGGTTTTTGCCAGAGGGGCCTCCATAAGTACCTTTATAGTGTGGGCTTGAAAATATGGACGGAGTTTTCTAGCTGCCGTCACCAGGGCAAAGGATAGCAACTCGACCTTCGGGTATCTTATCTCGGCCCCCCTAAGGGCCCTGCTAGTGTAATATACTGGGTGCTGAGTTGCCCCCTCCTCTTTTATCAGGACGGTGGACACAACGTTTGGGGAAACCGCGAGATAGGCGTGAAGCACGTCGTCTTTTTGAGGTTGTTTCAAAAGTGGCGGGCTGGCCAAGTGCTGCTTCAGCTTTTCAAATGCCTCATTACATTCTTTGTTCTAGGGGTGCGTCTTCCGCAACACCTAGAAGAAAGGGAGGTACCTGTTCGTTGATCGAGCGATGAATCTCCCAAGGGCGGCTATCCTGCCCGCTAACTGCTGTGTCTCGTTCAGGTTCTTGGGTGATTTCATGTTGAGTATGGCAGCTATCTTCTCTGGAGAGGCCTCAATTCATCTTTCAGACACAATGTAGCCCAAGAACTTCCCCTATCCTACCCTGAAAGCACACTTCGCAGGGTTCAACCTCATCTTGTAGCGGCGTAGAATTTCGAACGCCGTTCTCAGGTCGCCTAGGTGCTGGGTGGAATCTTTACTTTTCACTAAAAGGTCATGTACGTAGGCTTCCATGGACTTTCCAATCTGCTTCCCGAACATTTGATTCACCAGTCTTTGATATGTCGCCCCTGCATTCTTCAATCCAAATGGCATCACCTGGTAGCAATACAACCCCTGGTTTGTGATGAATGAGGTTTTCTCCTCGTCCGCTGAGTACATCCAGATTTGGTTATATCCTGAGTAGGCGTCCATAAAACTCAGCATAGGGTGTCCTGCTAGGGCATCCACGATTACGTCGATGCGTGGCAGGGGGAAACTGTCCTTGTGGCATGCTTTGTTTAGATCAAAGCATTCTCCATTTTTCATTTCCTTTTTTTACCATGACCACATTGGACAACCATTCTGGGTAGTGGGACTCCTTGATGAATCTGGCGGCGAGCAACTTCTCTACTTCTTCTTTAATGGCGGCGTACTTCTCTCCGCTGAATGATCTTCTCTTCTGGCGTACAGCTTTGTGTGTGGGGTCCACGCTCAAACGATGTTCAATGACTTCGTTATCTATGCCCGGCATTTTTTCATGACTCCAAGCGAAGACATCCCTGTATTCGACCAACAATTGCTTCAATGCCTCTTTTTTCGCCAATGGCACATTAGTCCCAACACGCATTGTTGACCCAGGGCGGTCGGGGTGTAATACCACTAGTTCTAGCGGCTCATTTACCTCAGTGTGCTGCTGGCTCTGTTTGTCCCGGACTTCCACTTCCTCTAATAGGGTTGCCGCCAGTGAGGGAAGAAAAGGAGGGGTTAGTTCTTCATCTCGTTCTTCTACCATACATACCTCCTTACGACCTTTCCTGAGCTCCTGTACATAACATTCCCTCACTAGAGCCTGTTCACCTTGTGACTCCCCTACCCCATTGTCGGTTGGAAATTTTATCTTAAGGTGATAAGTGGAAGTCACCGCCCGTAGTTGATTAAGTGTTGGTCTCCCAAGTATGGCGTTGTAGGAAGAGGGCGCTTTTACCACCAGGAAATCAGTCATGGTGGTAGCCATCCGTGTCCCGAATTCGGCTGTTACTGGGAGGGTAATGGCGCCTATGGAGAGGATGGTGTCCCCAGAGAAACCTTTCAAAGGTGTTGGGGAAGGTCTTAGTCTACTGACATCAATCCCCATTTTTACAAATGCCTCCCAGAATAGGATGTCAGCTGAGCTTCCATTGTCAATCAGTACTCGCCTGGTTGTGTAGTTAGCTATCACCAAAGTGATTACCAACGCATCATCATGTGGGTACAATATTCCTTCCCGATCTCCTCTTCGAAAGAAATCACTATTTTGTCTCCTTCCAGCCTTGGTTGCTTGGGGACTCTACCCGCTACAAAAGCTTCTTCGTATCTGGCCTTTCGCGCATATGCCTTTCGGCTGGATGTGGACGTGCCGCCTCCTGCAAACCCTCTTGCTATGGTCCGGATTCTTCCTATGGGCGGCCTATTCCTTTCGCCCCAGGGGGGCGCTCTATTCCCATCATTCTGGTGGTTAGGAGCCTTGTACTGTCGCTCAGGACTCCTACTCCTTTTGGTTTCCAGCCTGGTTTCTTGTCGTCTTCTTGGTTTTGAGCTCTACACGATCATCCGCTCTAACTCCCCAGTTCCAGCCATTTTTGCTACTCTTTTCTTCATGGTCGTGCAATCTTCGGTCCAGTGGGACCTGATTTGGTGATATTTGCAATAACGTCACTCGCATTGTGACGTTCTTCTTTTTCCTTTTCATTTTTCCGCACATTTAAGTTATTGTGTATGAGCCTGGGGTTGTAGTCCACCCTTTTCTCCTGCCGTCGCTCTTGCCGACTCGCACCAATTTTTCATTTTTCTATTGATCTGACCGCCTCTTCTTTCAGGCTTGCTACTCGCCTTCCTTAGGTTGACCAAAGCTTGCAAAGTATCTTCATCATTGACAAAGTCATCTGCTTTGTCCATGAAGTCCCTAAGGGTGGATGGAGTCCTTCTGGCAAGTTCTGCCATAAAAGGACTCTGGGGCCATATCCCGCCTAGCAGGGCGGCGAGAGTGATCTTCTCATCTTGGTTGTTCGTCGTTAGACGTTCTTTGTTAAAGCGCGTAAGATAGGTTTTCAGGTCCTCGTCTTCTCCCTGCTTAATTGTTAGTAGATAGGCGGCTGGGTGTCTACGCCTTCTACTAGGCATGAACTGAGTCAAGAACTGCTTAGCCAATTCTTCGAAACTGTCTATCGACCATGGCCAGAGAGTCCTGAACCACCCTCTCGCTGTTCCTTTTAACGTCAATGGAAAGGCTCAGCATGCTATCTCGCCGGGAAAGCCGTGGAGTGTTATATGGGCTTTCTAGCTTTCCAGATGATCCACTGGATCTTTGGACCCATCGTATAGGTCTACCTGGGGCACCTTGAATTTTGGCGGGAAGGGTATGGCCATAATTCATTCGCTATATGGCAGATCTGTTCTGCCGAGTAGGCACTCAACTGAAGAAGATCCTCCTATCTTCTTTGCTATTTCTTCATATTTCTCTGCCAGTTCTTTCACTCATCGTGCATCTTTTCTTTCTCCGTCCGTCCCAGATGCGACTCCATATTGGATGGTTATTCTCCTTCTCCTTGTTCACTATGGGCAGGTACGGCTGTATTGCTAGATTCAGCATTCCTCCGCTATAGGTCGTCATTCTCCTTCTTCAAGATCTCCATTGCTTCCAATGCTTGCTTCAATCTTTTCTCAGTTGCTGCTACTCGCGCTTCGACGGATGGATCCATTGCTCGGCTTGCCACAGAACGGGTGACAATTGGCATAAGAGAACCACGTAAAGGGATTATCAATAGGATCCCACAGACAGCGCCAATTTAAAGGACGTGTCTCTCTTCCAATCTGTGTCGTTAACCTACACAATGACCCAAGTGAAGTTGGCCTGGTCCGCTTGGGAACATTCTGATGCTTAAGTCAGTTTTGAGTTTTTGAAATAATTCAATGAGAACTCAGAAAAATTAAGCCCCCCAGCTATTAAGGGTTACCTGGTATATATAGGATTCCGTTGTTGCGTTTAGTTGATGCAGGATCTTTCGGTGTGGATCCGAGTTTTTGGGATGCACTCTATGGTTGAAGTGATCACGTATTTGCATGGGATCCTTACTTTCCCGTATGCGGTTACATGCATATTCTTGACTTGATCGGGCTTTTGATATGCCGGTTTCATATGCTTGGCCAAGGGCCCTCCTTATTGGGCCCCTTTTATATTTGGGCCTGTTTATTCAAAATGGACTTTTATTATTATTATAAGCCCTCCACTTCCATTATATCACTGTACGTTGTAATTATACCCTACTTCGACATGCTTCACTACCAGGACTAATCATCTTCTCCCTCTCTGAATCCGCCTTCTCTTGCAGCTCCAGTGCAAGTTTGAGCTTTTCCATCACATCTACCATCGTAGGTCGTTGGATCCCCTTATCTTGCACGCAAGTAACTGCAATCTCCACGTATACCTCGAAGCATTCTAGAGCTATCTTCCCAGCTTTCAGATAGGGATCTATGATTTCTCCGATGCTCCCATTCATGTTGCAGTTTTTGGCCAAGTGGGCCAAACTAATTTGCTGCGCCTCCTGATCCACTGGTAGTCGGGCACATAATACTTCCAAGAGCACCACGCCAAAGGAATATACATCAGATTTTGTTGTCAGTCGTCCACTCCAAGGTATTCCGAATCCGAATATCCTAACGTACCATGTACACTCTCAGTCTCAAAGACGTTACCACTTAAGTCGTTGTAACTAGACATAGTGTTACTCAAAATTTGTTCGGACATTCCAAAATCCAAAGGTCCCTTCGTACCATCCACGTCCACGATGAGGTTGCTTGACTTGATGATGTCATTCAAAACCTGTTTGGACACTCCGAAACCTGAAACCTTGGCTACCCATTTCTCGTCCAAGAGAATATTGGCCATCTTCACGTCACAGTGGACAACTAGGTGCTTCAACCCCGTGTGTAGGTAGTGTAGGCCACGGGCCACTCCGATTCAAATTTGGAGCCTCTGTTTCCACAGAAGGGGGGCCCTGTCAGTGCCGTAGAGGTGGTCGCAGAGCTGGTTGTTGGCCATGAAGTCGTAGACAAGGATCATCTCGCCCTTAGCGATGCAATATCCGAGGCATGGAATGAGGTGGACATGGCGAATCTGACAGAGCAATAGAGTCTCCATCCTGAACTCTTCTTCACCTACCTCATCCATTAATGAATTCTTCAAGCGCTTTATCGCCACAGGCCGGGAGTTACCCCTGTCAATGAAACCCTTATATGCTGTGCCAAAGACACCCGCACCAACAATTAATTCTTCATTGAAGTTATGGGTTGCTGCTCTGATTTCGTCTAGAGAAAAGTGGCGGCATAGTTCTCCGAGTAGGGATGAGGGTCTCGTAGTCGTCTTTCCTAAAAGACCCAATTGCTTCCTCAGTTTCGAAAGAGCGCTAGCCATCAAAACACCATAAAAAGCTCGATCGACCAAGAAACACACACTCCACTTCCTATAGCATGGAAATTGTTTTCGTTATATTGGCCTTGCTCACAACTCACAAGATCATTGAAATGTACCTCGTGAGGCAAAAATTCGTGAGCCAACCCCTGTGTGCGTATTTGAAGTTGGATTTGATGGAGATTGAAACTAAGCTTTTTGGTTTTGATACAGGTCCGCTACTGTCAGGCTAATTGATGATGAGCAGAATATGAGGCTATTCAAATGGCTGAGGATGCTGAGCTTGATCTGGTATTTCCGAATTTAAGTGGGCTTTTCTTTTCTTTCTGAACAACTTAATGTAGTGGCTAAAAAGTGTGCAAAATAGGGAGTACAAGTTTCTTTTTTTTTTTTGCTTGCTAAAATATGTGGCAACAAACTTGTTAATTCATTATATTGTCAATACACATATGGAATCCAATTCTTTGGTTGGCTAGACTCACGGCCAGGAGTTTCTATGTGCTTGTGTTGTGTGTATGCCTGTGGTAGGTGTTAACCTGGAAACTAGTTATATCACTTTGATTTGGGCCTTAGTTTAGAAAACTTATGCATTTTTTCATTGATTAATTAAAGTAAAGGTAGTTTAATTATAAACAAATTTTAATTAATAATATGAACAGATTTATACATTGAATGTGTTGGTTTCAATGAACCAAAAAAAATGATGTGAAGGTTGGAAATTGTGTGTAGCCATGAATGAAGCTTATTAAAATTTTGAAATTTGTAATTGTGTTGGATTGATGTAGATGGGTAGCAAATATGTTAGTAAGTTTTATAATTGATAAATTGAGTATGTGTATGGGCGGCAAATATGTTAGATTTTACTTCAATGCAATGGTTTATGGATTTGAATTTACATGAGGAACTTGAAGTCCAAGAATTGGACAGATTTGATTATGTTGAGTGTGCTATGCATGAACAATGGATTGTGTGATGGGGCTTTTAGTTTAGGAAACTTATGCATTTTTTCATTGATTAATTAAATTAAAGGTAGTTTAATTTTATATAAACAAATTTTAATTAAATGTAGTTGTTTGGGTCAGTTATAATCTGTCATTGGTTCTAAAGTGGATTTTTTTTTTGTTTGTTGGTTGGGCGATAGCCTATTTGGATTGCAATGGAGTGGCTTTACTTGTGTTCATGTTTGAGCATGGAATGGAGTTGGGATGAAGATGAATTGTTTTGAAGTGTTGGGATTAAGTGATGGAGTTGTAGTGAGTTTGTAAAGTATGATAATGATGATGATGTTGGGTATGGATGAAGCTTATAAAAACAAATGAGTGCCTTGAATGGATTGTATGTTGATCTTATAAAGCTTGAATGGATAATATGGTTGTGGTTTTGTGGAGCCATGAATTGTAAGTTATAAAGTTTTGTGATTGTGGTGTATGTGTATATATTGTATGGGCAATTTCCTCTCTTGGGTTCTCATTAGAAGTTTTTCTTGTGAATGTTAGTACAATTTTATTGTTTATTATTTAGTTATATGATTCTTTATAATTTCATGTTTATTTTAGAATTAAAGAGTAGATAACAATTACTAGAGTTCTTAACAAAAAAATTTCCTCTCTTGGGGCCTAAACTTGTTTTTAGATATATATATATTTATATATATATAACTAACTTGTCTCAAAATTTTCTCATTGGTGTGGCAAGCCTGTTGTTTAACTTTCTCTAAGGTGTTTAAAGACCCATGTCTTCTTATTCTTTTTTTTTTAAAGAGTTAGGGTCACATGTCCAATAGTGACCCCTCTCCTAGTTATTAAAAGCCTCACTTATGGCAGAGGAAAATCGTGGTTATTAGCCCATCCAAAACAAATCACATTATGCCCTAAAGAAACCAACCAATAACCAATACAAACCAGTAAAAGAAAATAAAGAAAACAAGAAACAAAAAAACTCAAGTCCTAAGACTCGGCAAGCCCAGCATATCCAACCAAAACAATCTATGTGCACAACGAGGCAACTCACCCGACTACAGATAGATACATTCAGATCCCTCCTCTCCATGTCTAGCTAAGACATCAGCTACTCTGTTCCCCTCCCGAAATTGGTGAGAAACTAGATACTGAACACCCGATAGCCCCTGCATCACCTACTCCCAATAATCCCACAGGTACCACACCGTGCACTGCTTCTCTCTAAGCCAACTAACCACCAAGGTTGAGTCACTTTCAATCTCCAAGTTCCTATAACCCAATTATCTACAAAGGTTTAAACCACCAACGAGCGCCCTTAACTCCGCCTCATTGTTGGTTTCGAACCCAAACTTAGTCGAGAAAGCCGCCAAATACCGCCCTCTATCATCCCTTATATCCCACCTCCACCACAATTACCGGGATTACCCCTACATGAACCATCCATATTTAATTTTACCCAACCCTCCCTTGGCTTACGCCACACAATTAGCTTTGGTCTCCTTTCCACCATCTCTCTCACTGGAATGCCCAACTCAGATAAGATATTTCGGTCAAAGATAGACAACGCTTTTATTTGCAGTTTGGATGAGAAGACCAGCAACCAATATTTAATAGAACACCAAATAGGCTCCACCGAATCATGCCTCCCCTGCATACGGGCATCACACCTCCATTTCCAGAGCCTCCAAGAAATCAACGTCGGCATGATCCCAATTAAAACCCCACGTTGCATCGACTTTCTCGCACAGTTAAACCAGATTCTGCACCTCGCCCCCCACTCATCGAATGCCATGCAAGGAACGCTTAGTAAACAAGCTGCACGTTGCCACACTTCAGACGCCACCATCCCCTTAAAACATGATCCAGATCCTCCACCCCTCCGCTGGAACAACAGACACATTTTGAGGCCAAGGAGACACCCATCGACTACACTCTCTCCTCTACCGGTAAACAATTAAACCTTGCCTTCCACATACATACCGACATGTTTTTTGGAAGTAGATTAAACCAAATCCAATCCAGCCCCTCCAACTGTGGTTGTTTGACCCGTATGACCTCCCATGCCGTTTTGGTTGAAAAATTTCCATCCACACAAGGCTTCCAGATCCGAATATCAAGCCCTTCTCTTCGCCCAGGAATTTCCTTTAGAATGTCAGCACCCGCAGTTGGTGCTACTAGTGAGCCCAATAACTCCTGATCCCATTGCCCCTCCACCCAACACTCTTTCACCTCCAACGATTTTTGATTCATTAAAGGCACTTCAGCCGCAAGCACCCCCCTTGCCAGCCAACGATCAAACCAAAAAGAAACTGTGCCTTCCTTAACCTTCACCAACATATTATCCATCACCTCTGGCATTACACTACAAATAGATTTCCAAAACATTGAGTCCGAAGGCTTCACTTTTGACTCCAAGAAATGCTTCCCCTTAAGATATTTTGCTTTAAAAAATCTCGTCCACAAATTATCAAGAGACATTAAATGCTACGCAAACTTCATATGCAATGCCCTTTGCACCTCCTCGAAATCGCACACACCAATCCCCCCTTCCATCGTTGGTTTACATAACTTGGATCATGATCTCCATTTCCTCCTTATCCTACCATGCTCTTCCCCCCAAAAAAAGGAAGCTACAATGGAGTTTAATTTTTTCAAGACCAGCTTTGGCATATGTATCACCGCAAGCAAATGTGTAGGCAAACTTTCAAGAACATGCTTCAAAAGAACTAGGCACCCACCCTGAGAAAGCAGTTTAACTTTCCACCCTGCCACTTTTTGCTGAAACTTCGTAACTAATGGCTCAACTATTCTTGTAGTCATTTTTCCAACAACCAAAGGTGCACCAAGGTAGCAAATAGGAAATTTTCCTTCCACAAAACTTGTGAGACGTAAGAGAGATAGCCTCCTAGGTGCTG
Organism: Pterocarya stenoptera; assembly: GCA_003123785.1. NCBI lineage: Eukaryota > Viridiplantae > Streptophyta > Magnoliopsida > Fagales > Juglandaceae > Pterocarya > Pterocarya stenoptera. The sequence continues at coordinate 267,021 of QEOT01000639.1, forward strand.
AACATTTTTTCTGAAAAAAATAATGTCGATTTCTCTGAGTTTATTTTTTGGCCCAACGATACCTCATATTTTTTTAAGGTGTCCAAAAGCACCTTCAACAATTTCTTCTCACCATTCGTGAAAATCAATAAATCATCCGCATATAACAAATGAGAGATTAATGGAGCCCCTCGAGGATGGGAAAAACTTCCAATACGACCCTGCTGGAACTCCTTCTTCAATAAACGAGGAAGCACCTCCTCCATAACTATAAACAAATACGGCGATAATGGATCCCCTTGCCTCAACCCATGTCTCTCTTCTTCTTCTTCTTTTTTTTTTAATTAATTAATTAATTAATTAATTTTATTTTATTTTTTAAAAATAAGAGTCGGTAGCCACACGCATAATGGCCCCGTCCCAAATTTATTAATAAGCCCTCACTTATGGTGGAGGAAAACCGTGGTAACATCAATACACTTGGGGGCTTACAGGATAAATTAACCCAAAACCAAGAGGCACCTACAAGAGGAAAACACCAACAAACAATGTTAACTCAAAACAAAAAGAACTAACCAAAGGAAACTTACTTGAACCGCAGGTAGGGAAGGCCAATTCTATCGATACGAAGAAGACCTTGAAGTTGACCAGTCAAANAATTAATTAATTAATTTTATTTTATTTTTTAAAAATAAGAGTCGGTAGCCACACGCATAATGGCCCCGTCCCAAATTTATTAATAAGCCCTCACTTATGGTGGAGGAAAACCGTGGTAACATCAATACACTTGGGGGCTTACAGGATAAATTAACCCAAAACCAAGAGGCACCTACAAGAGGAAAACACCAACAAACAAGGTTAACTCAAAACAAAAAGAACTAACCAAAGGAAACTTACTTGAACCGCAGGTAGGGAAGGCCAATTCTATCGATACGAAGAAGACCTTGAAGTTGACCAGTCAAATTCTCACTATTAATAGTCCAGTCCATATTCAAACCCTCAGCTCCCTGCTTGGCTAAAAAATCCGCCACGACATTACCTTCACGAAAAACATGAGTTAAACGATACTCCACGTAGCCCAAAAGACCCCTCAACTCTTCCCAGAAATCCTCTAAGTACCAAATATGACAAGTTCCTCTGGTAATCCAATTAACAAGTAATTTAGAATCAGTCTCAATCTCAACCCTGCCAAAACCTAACTGACAGCATCTTTGAACCCTTTCCATTAAGCTTCTCAATTCGGCAAAATTATTAGACCCCTCACCCAAGAACGCAGAATAAGCTGCATGCAATCTATCACAACTATCACGAATCACCCCCCAGCACCCGCCAGCCCAGGATTCCCTAAACTACTTCCATCCAAATTCAGCTTCATCCAACCTTATGGAGGCCGGATCCACCTAACCACACAAACTTGCCTAGTATTGGGAACTAAAACCGGAATATCCAGTCTCTGTAAGATCATAGCATCATGGGAAGAGAGCCTAGAGACTAGCCTAGAGACTTTCATGACAAGAGAAATAATCTTACAAACCCAAATCTTAATCACATGCCAAACTGACTAAACAAACTCTACCTTCTCCTCAAATCGAACCTGATAGTGCCTATCCCAAAGCTTCCAAGAGACAATAGATGGAAGAATGCCAAAAATAATCCGCACTTGAGAAGACTTACCAGCACGGCGGAACCAGAATTAATTGGCTCCTTCCACGTTTGAAAAACACCCATATGAACACCCAACTGGATCGCAACCACGCGCCATAATTGTCTAGCAAAATACCAATACACAGCACGTGGTTTAAATCCTCCATATGGCCCTTAACACAACAATTGCATTTAGAAACTATAGGAATGCCAATATTCCGGATCTTATCATCCAGACTCAAACAATTATGGGAAGCCTTTCACATCATAATAGAGATTTTCTTAGGAAGATTGGTATGCCAAGTCCAATGAGCCCAAGGTAAAGGAGGAGCTCTAATACGAATATAATCCCAGGCACTTTTAGTAGCAAATTTACCATTATTATCCTTTAGCCAAACAAGAACATCGTCCCCATCTTTCCTCCTAGCCAAAAACTGATATAACTCGAGAGCTTTACTTTGACCCACAAGTCTCTCCAAAAGGGGAATATCCCAACCGTCATCAATCCAACACTCTTTAATTTTCAACAAAGGTTTCTCAATAACCTGGTAATGATCACTAATAGGACCACCATCCTCCCAATTATCATACCAGAAAGAAATATTACCCCCCCTAACCATCCATTTGGAATTATTCAAAACCTCTGTAATACAACAAACAATAGATTTCCAAAACCGAGTACTCTTATTAGGATTCAGAAGAGATAAATGATTACCCTGAACATACTTACCATTAAAAAACTCAGTCCATAAAGACTAACCCTGAAGGAGATGCCAGGCAAATTTCATGTGCAAAGTCTTTTGAATATCCCCAAAATCATGAATACCCAAGCCACCTTCCTCCGTAGGAGTACAAATATGTTTCCAGGCCACCCACTTCCGTTTACCATTACCATCAGAATCGCCCCAAAAGAAGGAACTAAGAAGCCTATTCAAAGCCTTAAGCACACCATGAGGGACTTGTAAAATAACAAGAAGGTGAGTGGCCATGCAAGACAAAACATGGCGCAGAAGAATAACCTGACCACTAGCAGAAAGCAATTTCATTTTCAACCCAGCAATTTTCTTATTAACTTTCCCAAGAAGTTCACCAAAATCACAAACCTTAAGCCTACCAACCACAATAGAAACACCCAAATACTTAAAAGAAAAAGAACCATTCGAAAACCCAGTAATACGGGGAATAGAGGATTTTCTAGAAGCATGGATCTTATTAGAGCAAAAAATCGCACTTTTATCTTTGTTTAAGAACTTGGCCGATCCAAACCTCATAAACATTTAAGACCTCTATCAAACCTTTCACAGACTGCTTACCACCATTAGCAAAAATAACAATGTCATCAGCATACATAAGATGAGAAATAAGAGGAGTACCTTTAGTCTAAGTAAATTGACCAATCTTACCATGCTTAAACGCTTCCTTCAGAAGACGAGACAAAACCTCTTGCAAAATAATAAATAAATAAGGCGAAAGAGAGTCTCCTTACCTCAAAACCTGTTCACCTTTAAAGAAACCAAAGAGGTGTCATTCATCATTATCTAGTACCAAGGGGTGGAAATACACAATTTAATCAGATCCCAAAATTGAGAAGAGAAACCAAAAGAATCCAAAACATGTAAAAGAAAACTCCAATTCACACGATCATAAGCCTTGGACATATTAAGTTTAACCAGAACATTGCCCCTATGAGACTTCTTATTAATGGAATGGACCATTTCCTAAGTAAGACTAATGTTATAAAAAATGCTGCGACCAGGAATAAAAGCCCATTGCTCATGAGAAATCATCTTAGAAAGGAGATTAGTTAACCTACCCACAATGATCTTAGCACAAATCTTATAAATCACTGAACAAAGGCTAATAGGCCTAAATTTGTCAAAACCATTGGGTGTATCAACCTTGGGAATCAACACAATAAAAGAAGCAGTATAAAATCTGGGAAGCGAATTATGAAGGAAAAACTCAGAGATGGCTTCCAATAAATCATCTTTAACAATATTCCAACAAACTCTGAAGAACCCAAAACCAAAACCATCTGGACCCGGGCTACTATCAATAGGAATGCTAAAAAGTGCATCCTTAATATCCCTAATGGAAGGGATACTACAGAGCATCAAATTCTCATAATCAATAATCATAGGAAGAATCAAATCCTCTAAATTGGGTAACTCACAACTACTACTCTCTCCCAAAAAATTATGAAAATAAGCAACAGCTGCCTGATGAATATCAAGCGAGGTTTTTAATAGAGTGCCATTAGCCAAACACATATCAGTAACCCTTTTGTGATGTTTGGCACTCAAATAAGCATAAAAAAACTTAGAATTTTGATCCCCATCTTTGAGCCAACTTTTCTTGGCCATATGAGAAAGACGAATGTCTTCTCGACCCTTCCAAGTTAAAAGCTCCAAATTAGTAGTCAGGAGATTATTATCATCCTCAATAGAAAAGGAATTTTGAAGGCGAGTTTCCAGGCTATCAATACGAGACTCAAGCTCACTAATAATAACATTAGTTCTCCCAAAAACATGTTGATTCTAGTCTCTTAACGCCACCTTCATCCTTTTCAACTTAAGGGATAATTTACAAAAACCAAAACCAGTTCCCTCTTGATTCCACACCCCCTGGACAAAACCAAGAAAATCAACATGATCAGTCCACATAAATTGAAAACGAAAAGGACTAGGCCCATACCTGAAGGGGTCCTCACCCATTTGGATCACTAAAGGAGAATGATCCGACGTAGTACAGGACAACACCTAATAAAACACATTAGGATAACAATTAAGAAAATTAGCATTAATAAAACATCTATCTAACCTTGCCCAGCTGCGAGCCAAGCCGCTTTGACCATTGCACCAAGTCATCCTCGAGCCCTTCGAGCACATGTCAATCAAACCACAATTTAAAGTCTTCCATCACTGCAAATGGACGTGGATGATCCTCTCTTCTTTCAGAGTCCTCTTTAATAATGTTGAAATCACCACAAAGAAGCCATGGATAGTTACTATTACTAGAGACAACCAGGTGCTCCCATAACTTCTTCCTCTCTAGCGGATTACACTTAGCATACACAATGGAAAGAATAAAGCTGAACCCATTCTCCTCAACTTTCACTGAGATAAATCTATTAGACCCGCCAACCATTGTATAGAAACTTCTGCATTATACAACAACCAGATTTTCTCATTTGAGCTTCATTGGTAACAAAAAAATCACAACTAAAATTTTTCAAAGAAGTTGGAATTTTATCTTCCATTAGAAAAGGCTCAGCCAAAGCAACAATTTTAGGCCTATATTTATTAATGAGTTTCCTCAAATGTAACTTTGAGGATCAAACTCCCCGGATATTCCAAAAAAGAACTGGACTAATCATAAATTAAGCTTGGTGGGCCGAGTGATAGCCCTGGTAGAGTTCCTTTTTTGAAACTTACTTGTCGTTTTCCGTAGTTTTTCAGAGTTAGAGCAATAATATTTTAGCATGTCATGTTTCAGCCTATCTCTTTCAGTTTCACCTTCAGACTGTGATTCATCAACCTGCTCTTTCTCAACCATATCAGCACAGTCGTTGGAAAAAAATTGCATCACTGGATCTCCCTCATTTGCTTCATTCAACTGATCACCATTCAAACTAAGCCCATCCTCATCTAACTCACCACTTCCATCGTACGAGCCCAAACCCAGTTGCTTCATATTAGAATCGGTTGGTTTATCACTCAAAGGCCTAGGGCTCGTATGTCCATGGGTTGAATCTGGTTTCCTTACAACAAGCAAAGTTGCAAACGACGTAGGCTGCTTCAAAAGTGATACATCCCGCAAGCCATTTGAACTCCCAACTGGACACAACTTAGCATCTCCCTCAAGAAATTTCTTCCCCACATTAAGTTCCATATTCTCTATACTGGGTTCAATTAACTCAACAGTTTCAAGAGTCAAAAACTCACCTTGTTGCACCATCGTAGCACCATTGGCCTCCAGAAGTTGAGGTTCTGAGTTGGTTTCCACCACATCCGTAGATGGCCCCTCCTTTCTAACCCACTTCTGCCCACCCTTCAACGATGTCTTGTGATCAACCACAATACGGCAGGTGCGAATGTTATGGCCTTGGCTCTTACAGAAGGAGCAATAAGCAGGCAGTGTTTCGAAAACCACCTCCTGCCTCCTACTTCGTGGAACCCCAGGCTTACCAATCCAGAAATAGGTTATTGGATCCTTTGAAGAATCGACTTGAAGGCAAACCCGAGCCCCGTTTGTTCTAGTCGCACAAATTGTAGAGTTATCACATCTAACAAACCTTCCTATGGGTCCTGTGATCATTTTTAAAACTGAAGGTTGATAAAGATTAGGAGGGAGCCGAGGAAGAAATACCCATACTAGAACACACGGTGGTTTAAAGTTCTCATCAAAATCGGGCGTCTAAGCAAAGTGTTTGTCGAAAACACCATTGATCTCGCTTGATTCTCTAGATAGAGCCTTGCAAAAATCTGACTCGTTGGTCATCCGAATGAAAACATGTCGTGGTCGTTGCATAGTAGAGATCACGGGGATGCAAGACAGCCCCCATCGGCTGTGTATAAAGGATCGCATTGTGTCGAGAGAAGGCCGTTGGCGAAGGAATTTAAGGACTATAGAGAAACGGAATGGTTGTGCCATTTTCTCGATCTCCTCTACAGTAAACGTGAAACCAGTTCACCACCTATGGTCTTTGGGTGATGGAAGGAGACCTCCATCTCTGGCAGTGGCTGAGGAACTGCGGAGACGAGGTCTGCAAACGACCGGGGTGGGGCTGCCAAAGGCTGCAAGCCATCACTGGCCGTAGGAACGACGAAGATGTAAAAAGAAACTCACACATAGAAACCCTAGCAAAGAGTTTTACATAGAAGGAAAGTTTTTAGGAAATTAAAATGTCAACCCATGTCTTCTTATTCATCTTACTTAGTGTTGGAAATAAACATTGATTAGGAAGTTGTTTTTAGACAGGTTCTGTAATTTCTGAATCTGTTGTTGTTGGCAGCTGGGCATGGCTATAGTTTAGTTTCAATAGTGACAATGTAATTTGTCTTTTGTTTTTGTCTTGGTCCACTAGAATGAAAATTGGAAAAGGAGCTGCAAAAGGACTTGCCTTATTCCATATTAGAGTATTAGAACAAACCCAACCATCCATCTATGGCCCTGTGCACCGTCCGCCACAAAACCAACCATCCATCTATGGTAAGCTGATCTCTGTGTCTCTCTCTTCCTATGTCTCTATCAAGCCACGTTTGTCTTTTATGTTTGGCTTAATTATTTTGTGGGATAAACAAAATAACTGCTTTTTAGTTGATTTATACTTGTGAGAAATTACCAATTCTTGGAGTTATGCTTGAATCTCAGTTGGTCTGTTAAAGGTTTTTGAACTAACTAACTACTATTGCATTTATTTGTGCCATTTTAATTGGGTTAGCCTTTAAGGTTTTTGAATTTTTCTTTTTAAGTGTTGACTGATGTGGTTTTATTTTGGTACCTTCTTATTTGGTTGCAGGAAAGCGTAGAAGCCATGAATATGTATTTACTACATGCACTTGTAAGAGTTTATAGCTTGACTAGGTTTTGGTTCATAATGTGTAGACTATCTACATGTTGTAAAAATGCTCTATAGACTATATAATGTGTAGACTAACTAGCTTGACTAGCTAGTTATCTAATGAAGTTTTTACTGTCTACATGATTTTTTTAATCATGTCTGGTTGGCACTAGAATAAATTATAAAGAATAAAGTTGGAGTTTATTATTTGTGGGGTTATTCCCCTTCTTTCACTAGTTTTAGTGTCGATTGATTAAACTACAGTTTTAGTTCATTTCTCTTTAAGTTGCTTACAAAAAGATCAAGTTGTAGTGAGTTTGTAAAGAATGATGACGATGTTGGTTTAATAGACAAATTTGTGTATATTAAATGTATTGGGTATGGATAAAGCTTGTAAAAACAAATGAGTGCTTTGAATGGATTGTATGTTGATCTTATAAAGTTTGAATGGATTGTATGGTTGTGGTTTTGTAGAGCCATGAATTGTAACTTATAAAATTTTGTAGTTGTCTGGTGTATGTGTATAAATTGTATGGGCAGTTTTCTCTCTTGAGTTCTCATTAAAAGTTTTTCTTGTGAATGTTAGTACAATTTTATATATGTTTTTTTAAATTATTATAAGCGTGCATTTGGATCTCCAAGGTTTGGATATATTTATTTTAGCCTATATTAGACTATTTGTTATAATTATATTTGGCTCAGTCTCATTTTTTATTTTACAATTTTTTTTTTTCTAAAATCTCTTAGCATTTGCCGCGAATACAATTTGTGGCAAATACTTTTTTTGCCAGACGTAATTATTTCCCACGATAACCTTTCTTCCTAAATAAGTATTTCCGACGGAATAGTTTGTGGAAAATATATATTTTCCACGTAAGTATTTTATTCCACGAAGATATGTCATGGGTAAACATTTTTTGCCACAACCTCTTCCCATGGAAAATGAAGTTATTTCCCACTTGAGACCGTATTTGCCACAAAAAAAAAAAAATGTTTTAACCGCCACAGATGTCGGTGGAAAAAGAAAGCTTTTCCCATGAACTTGTGGTTTTGGTGGAAAAATAATTTCTTCACCAATTATATGCCATGAGTCTCCCATGGAACAAATTGGTTTTTTTTCCCACCAATGATATACTTTTTCCCACAACAGTCACTCCCGGGAAAAACCCATATTTGTTGTAGCATGTGAAAGCAATGAATAAAGGAGCAACTGGAATTATAATCTTCTAAAAGAAGTGGTGAGTTATAAAGAAATTGTTTGAATTAAAATGTTTTATTGGATTTTAAAAGATGAGAGAAAAAATTGAATAAAAAATGTTGGTATTTTTTAATAAATAGTATTTATCAAAAATGTTTATCTCTTTAAATTGGTTGAATTTAATGTTTCAGTTGCTCAATTGTTTTCTAATTGCTCATTGTTGTCCCTTTTTCAACAAGCCATTTTAACTTTAATTTTATCAATTAATTTCTTATCGGCTCTTAGTTAATGGTCCATAAGTTTCTGCCGTTGGTTTTTACTTTTTAAGTTGGTAATGAATGTTTTTGTGCCGTTTCTTAGTATTAATGTCAACGTTCCTTTTTAAATTGGATGGAGGTTGGCATCCAATGTGTGGTGGTTATTCAATGGTGGTGTTTTTTCTTTTCGGTGTACAAAGGTAGTGTTTTTTTTTTAAAAAAAAAAGAGAAAGACAAAGTGTGTATATATTTTTTTATGATCAAATTTTCCAGATAATAGAAAGCTGTTCTTTGAGGGGAGCTTTGGGCTCAACCACTTGTGCAGAGTAGGTTTGAGTTATACGACAATCAGTTGGGTTGTTATATCCTGGAGGAGTCAAGTCAAGATGAGTTCTGCTCCACCAGTTAATTTGAGACTTTGTAAACCGCAGAGGGCTTGAATCTCCTTAAAGAGAGCGAGATTTCCATGCCTTGGTCCAAACTGGTTTCGTTTTAATTTTAATTTAATTGTAATTTTTATTATATTATTATGTATTTCACCAACAATTTTAAGAAAATTTCAGCATGGAGCCTACAACTGAAAAATCCACGGAAAGCATTGGAGATCTCAACAAGCCCTTCCGTTTCAAAGGAGCTTATTTCAAGAGATGGAAGTACAAGGTTCTTTTCTATCTAAGTTTTTTCAACATCTCTTATGTTCTCACAGCAAAAAATCCTGGCAAAATCACTATCGAGAACATGACTAAAGCACAAGTGAAAGCTCACGAAAAAAAGATTGAAAAATATATAAAAAATGAGTATAATTGTCAATGTTATCTTTTAAATTGCCTTGCTGATCAATTTTATGATTACTACAATACTACTTACACCTCTACAAAGAAAATTTGGAAAGCTTTACAGAGTAAATATGATACGGAAGAAGTCGGAGTGAAGACATATGCAGCAAGTCGCTTCTTTCGATATCAAATGATAGATAGAAAATCTATCGCGGAGCAAGCACAAGATTTTCAAATGGTTGTAGCAGAAGTTAGATCTGAAGGCATCAAAATTGGAGACAATCTAATTGTTTGTGGCATTATCGACAAGCTATGACCTTCGTGGAAGGAGTTTCAAAAGTCGATGTGTCATAAACAAAAAGAGACCCTAATCACACGTATTCGTGTAGAGGAGGAAGATAGAGGCCAAGATGATTTGGTGTTTCAAAATGGTAATGAGGATTCCATGACAAAGGTAAACTTTATTTATGAAAATGATAGCTTGCCCAAAGGTCAAAATACAAGAACTAGTTATTTGAAGCCGCAAAGTAAAGTTTTCAAAAAATTTAGTAGACCTCACAAAAAGGGCTTTCAAAGCCAAAAAAATAAGAATCAAGGACCCCTTTCACAAAATCAAGCTTGTTTTGTCTGTGGCAAAATTGGGCACTTTGCTCGAATTTGTAAGTTCTGGAAGCGAAAAAATAATCCTCAAGTTAACGTAACTGAGAAGCCATTTGTATTAATGATCACAGACATTAACATGGTTCAATTTGTTAAAGGGTGGTAGGCAGATTCTGGTGCCAATAGGCATGTTTGTTATGATAAAGATTGGTTCAAAAATCTTACTCCCTTTGAAGAGGAGAAGACTATTATGCTTGGTGATTCAAGTAAAACCAAGGTTCTTGGGAGTGGTGAGGTTGAGCTGAAATTCACCCCGGGACGTATATTGATTCTCAAATATGTACTCTATACATCGTCTATGAGGAAGAATTTGATTTCGAGTTTTTTACTCAACAAAGTAGGCTTCAAGCAAACTATAGAATCTGATCAATGTGTAATTACAAAAAATGGAGTTTTGTGGACAAGTGTGCTTGTGATGGGATGTTTAATTTGAATATTGAGAATAAAGCATAGAATGTTTATTTTTATGTGCATTATTCTTTAAATGTTTTAGTACGCATGCTTATATCTTTCTTAGATATGAAATAAAAAATTACAGTCCAATTTTTCCTATTGGTATAAAGTGATTTTTGAGTGAGGTGTATTTTTTTTATGAAAAGAAAATTTCTTTTTAAATCTAAAATTTAGTGGGGGTCAAGATTTTAGAAAATATTTTTCAAAAGATTTTGGCTCGAACGTCTTTCTTCAGTTTTCTTTTCTTTAAACCTTTTGGAATAAAGCCGAATGTTATTAATTCTTTGGTATTAAGTATACGTTTAGTTCATTTAGATGCACGGAAAAACTTTTCCAAACAATTTTATATTTACGTCGGATACATCTATTATCTTTATTGCTGTTTGTTTGTTTCTTTAAAATGTATATGATATTAATCTTGGACTTAATGCCATAACCAAAAGTTTTTTAACGTTCAGATTCTAATATCAAGCCGTTTTAGAATTTAAGTGCTTTATTGCATGTTTTGGCTGCCGTATTATAGCTAAGTCAACTATGGTAAATTGCTTTGGCTTCAATAAAGAAGCAAATTAGTTGAGAGATTTATTTGTGGAAAAAATCAGTTTCATCAATAATAATTCATTGTGATAGTACTACTACCATTGGTAGAGTACAAAACCGTTATTATAATGGTAAATTCAGATCCTTTAGAAGAAAAATACAGTACTGTTATTTTTATTTATTGATGGTGTTATTAATGTGAATCCACTAAACAAAGCTTTGACAAGAGAAATGATCTGGAATACATCGAGGGGAATGAGATTAAAACCCATAAATTCATGAGCCATGTATGAGGATACCCAACCTAAAGACCAGAGATCCTGAGAACTAGGTTCAATGGGAAAAACGAATCATATGATAGTCGTAAAAAATGCACTATTTATTTTATTTCTCATTCCTATGATGTGAGTGCATTTATCCTGTAATGTTGTAGAGGAGAAGTTTTTGGAGAAACTCTTAATGAAATTCTGTAGCTATTATGAGTAAGGTGTAAGAATTACAGGAGCATTCTTGACAGATTTCACCGATGTGAGTGTGAGAGTGGGACCGTTCTCTATGAGATTTAGGTTTATTCTCAAATACACTCATGAAACAAGGATAAGCAGAAAGCCGTAATGTGCTGGCTAATAGAACTCATGTTGACACCTGGGTTACTATGTGTGAGTAATAATTCTTTATTTCCCTTATGCAGTCATAGTTCAAGTCTGAGATCATTGTTGACTCTGAGTAAAGATTGTTATTTCACTAAGTGAGGGTTTAATGCAAAGCATACCTTCATGATGCATAATAATCCGTTTTTATCTGGAATTATCTCTCTTATTTATTTATTTTTATTTTATTAAAAAAATAGTGGGAGAATGTTGGTATTTTTTAATAAATAGTATTTATCAATAACGTTTATCTCTTTAAATTGGTTGAATTTAATGTTTCAGTTGCTCAATTGTTTTTTAATTGCTCATTATCGTCTGTTTTTCAACCAAACCGTTTTAACTTCAATTTTATCAATTAATTTCTTACCGGCTCTTAGTTAATGGTCCATAAGTTTCTGCCGTTGGTTTTTACTTTCTAAGTTGGTAATGAATGTTTTTGTGTCGTTTCTTAGTATTAATATCTACCTTCCTTTTTAAATTGGATGGAGGTTGCATCCATGCGTGGTGGTTATTCAATGGTGGTATTTTTTCTTTTCGGTGTAAGAAGGTAGTATTTTTTTTTTTTTTTAAAAGATAAAGATAAAGTGTATATATATTTTTTGAGAGATTTTCTAGGATAATAGAAAGGTGTTCTTTGAGTGGAGCTTTGGGCTCAACCACCTGTGCATAGTAGGTTTAAGTTATATGACGATCAGTTTGGCTGTTGTATTTTGGAGGAGTCAAGTCAAGATGAGTTCTACTGTACCAGTTAATTTGAGACTTTGTACACCGTAGAAAACTTGAATCTCCTTAAAGAAAGCGAAATTTTCATGTCTCAGTCCAAACTGGCTTTGTTTTAATTTTATTTTAACTGTAATTTTTATTATATTATTGTGTATTTTACCAACAAAAAGTATAATAAAGTTCAAATAGTGTTAGAATATAATTTTTCAATATAATTTTTATTTTGAAATTTGAAAATGTATTATTATTTTTTATATTTTGTTTTGAAGTTTAAAACATCTATAATAATTAGATAATGATTAGATGAAAAAATTAAAGATTCAAAATTAAAAAATATTTATATTGGAGTGATACTTGAAAAAATAATTATAAAAAATTTCGAAATGAAATTAGATTAAATGAGTTCTATCCCTAAATGAAAAAGTCAATCAATGGCTGTCAGCCTGTCAAACTTTTTTAAAAATATGATAGGTAATGATCCGCCTAAAATTCAATATTATTTTCTTTTCCCTTTTTTTGTAAAAAATATATGAAAAGTCTCTCATAAAATTTATATATTCAACTTCATATATTATTGGTAATAAAAATACATTTCAGCCCCTGAAGCTCAAGTTGAGGCGATAAAGTCATAAAACACTGGCTAAAGTCATTGGCGCCTATTAAAAATATAGGCAGCTGAAAATACACATCAAAGAGGGTGAGTCGGTGACCATGTGATGGAAGCCTTTGTTAGGGACCTCGGTCAAGTCTCTAAACAATACGTTCTCCTCACCTAGGTTCTCCTTGAGATGTCCGAATGCCTGTTCCTCTCTTGCTTGATTCTCGAACAATGGTTGCCAAGATGACAACTTTAGTATGGTGAGGTTAGGTGTTTAGGCTAGAATGGATGTCTGGAGTGATGGAATGGATGATGACGTGTATGATTTCCAAAGGGTGAAAGAGGTGCACAACACTAGGAGAAAACTAGGGTTGGCGCCTCTTGAAGATTAGGCTTAGGGTTGGAAGATGACACTTAGGGTTTGGTGATGTGAGCGGCTAGGGTTTAGAAATTAGGGTTTGATGATGGAAATTAGGGTTTGGTTGATGGAAGATAGGTTTAGGGTTTGGTTGATGGAAGTTGAGAGATTTTAGGAAGCTTCCTAAAATCTTGGGATTGGCTTTCGGAAGAGGTATGGCTAGCTATATGGATTGAATGAGTTAACTAGGGTTTACAAATGTGAAAGCCCTAATATGGCAAGTGGAGTGGGCGGCTAAGACCAATTCAAATAAGGCTAGTGTAGCCGAAATTTGAATTTGAATTAATATGGTAAGAGGGTTTTGGCTATGGTAGGAATGGGATGGTTGAAGTGGTCAACTAGGGTTTCCAATTATGGAAATACTAATATGGAAAGAATGGTGGGCAGCTATGGGTAATTCAAATTAGGCAAGAGTGGCCAAATTCAAATTTGAATGAGGAGGGAATATGTGTTTGGTAAGTGGCTAAGTATGGAAAGTATGGGGATTTCGGCTAGGGCTAAAATGGAAGAGGGAAATGATTATTAAAAGTGGACAAACACCTTGGGTTGGCCGAAATTAGTGTTTGGATAGATTGAATGACCAATGGACTGATGAACACCAAGAACAAAATTATGAACAATCAAGACCAAAGCAAAATACTTGAGTACTTGAATGAACAAATGAAAGTAATCCAACAATTGATTCACGAATTGCACCAGTGTTGAATAAATCTCATATATTGATAAAATAACATGAACAAAGATAAACACAACTTGGATTCACGAATTGCACCATGTTGTAAGACAAGATAGTTGAATCATTCTAATTCACGAATTGTATGGAATGATCATCTCTTTGGGATTCACGAATTGGACCCAAAAAGCCCAAGTGCTAAGCACTGATGGTGATCTCTCAAACAATAGTTCTCCCTCTCGGGTTTTTTTCCAAAAGATCCTAAAGCAAGAAAAAGATGTCCTATTTATAAGCAAAACAAGTTGAAAACCCCCAATAGGTCCCTTTGAAATAAATGAAATAAAATAATTAAAATAAATGAAATAAATAAAAATAGTGGCATGGATCACATGGCTGTGGCATGCATGAGGCAATGGTTCGGCTAAGGTGGTGCATGGGGGTCGAACTTTGGCTTGATTTCATGCTGAAAATGCCATTTTTGAGGTTTGGCTTGACTGTGGCTCAACCCTGGCTTGAGCCAAGGTTCGCTCGACACTCCGCTCGACTCTGCTCGAGCGAATACAACCCGAGAGCTCCGAAACTCACTCGACAGTCAGCTCAAGCGAGTCTGCAACCCGAGAGCTCCGCTCGACACTCTGCTCGAGCGATATGTGTGCGTATGGCCAAGGTGCAACTTTAGAGGCGATTTTACGTGGGGATCTAACAATCCCCCTCTCTTTAAGACTGTCCTTGCCCTCAAGGATAAAATTTGAAAACTTCCATTCCCTGTCCTCATTCTTCCCCTTGGTCATCTCCATGGCAAAACAATGTGCCCCCCCTTTCACCAACTTTTCTAGCATTGAGACCTCACCCGACTTGACTTCCTTGGATGCTAAAGTTACCCAAACATTCTGTTTGACCCGAGCTTGAATTCCATGGTCCTTTTGTTGTAGTCAAGTACTACCCTTCCAAGGCCCTTGAGCCATGGATTGCCCAATACCACATCAAGCTCTACTAGAGGAAGCACATGAAGGTCCACCACTATTCTCACTCCTTGAACATTCATCTTTACTTCCTTTACTAGCTCTTCACATTTCATCTTGTCCCCACTCGCCATCCTTACCTCAAATGGCTCTATAGAAATTGGTTTCAACCCAACCTTGGCGACAATGTTGGAGTTGATAAAGTTATGTGTGGAGCCACTATCTATCAACAAAGGAACTTCAACTCTTCCTACCCATGCCATCACTGTCATGGAGGTATGCTTTTGGGTCCCCGTCATGGAATTAAGAAACAACTTGGCCTCCTCATTATTTTTATTAACTTTGGCCTCTTCTAGATCAGACTCTTGGCTAGATGACTCCACAAAGCAACCATCATCCTCCTCATTGTTCCTCTCATCAATCAACCTGTACACTTGTCCCGATCTACAATTGTGCCCTATGCCCCNGACAACTTGGCCTCCTCATTATTTTTATTAACTTTGGCCTCTTCTAGATCGGACTCTTGGCTAGATGACTCCACAAAGCAACCATCATCCTCCTCATTGTTCCTCTCATCAATCAACCTGTACACTTGTCCCGATCTACAATTGTGCCCTATGCCCCATTTTTCACCACACTTAAAACAAAGGCCCTTTTTAATTCTTTCTTGGACCTCTTCCCTTGTAAGCTTCTTCACTTCTAAGCTTCTTCACTTCAAGTGGCTTAGTTTTAGAAGCACTTTCCATTTCCTCCTTGCCATTCCAAGGAACATTGGTTTGCAAGGGTGTAGTAATCTTGCTCCCCATTTCCTTAGATTGTCGTTTATCCATATTAGTGCTCTCTTATAGGATTTCTGCCATATTAGACAGTCTGTTCAAGCGAGTCTGCAACCCGAGAGCTCTGCTCAACATTCCGCTCGAGCGATATGTGTGCGCATGGCCAAGGTGCAACTTTAGAGGCGATTTTACGTGGGGGTCTAACAGCCTTACTCTCACTCACGTGTTTATGGCGTGTTGAGTGATTGAATCTAGGGTTATCTCAAGGCAACACAAAGATCCCAATGGGTTGGTTGGAGAAAATTAAGACTAACTCAAGCTAGCACTCAATTCTCAAAAGATTGGAAGAGAAAATTCTCATTCATTCAAATAACATAATGATGAATTACAAGCCAAAAGGCCAAATAAATAGTAATAGGGTTTGGCTAGCCTTCCCCCAATTTATAGTCCCAAAACAATTCAAACTCTTTGAATTCTTAATCCCAAAACAAATCAAACTTTTTGAATTTCTAATCTTAAAACAAATCAAATTCTTTGAATTCCAAATCCTAAAAAAAAAATCAAACTCCTAAAGCAACCCAAATGCCTAAAATAAAGGAAATAAATTAGGAAATAACTTTAAATAAATGATAATAGATAAATCCCTAAACTAAAGGACATGTGGCCTAAAATTAAGGGATCTTGTCATCCAATCCCTAAAATCAAGGAATTGGCCAACACTTGAGACTCCTCTAGTTGCACTTGTCTTGGACGCCCATCACCTCACCACTCGAGCCATGCATGCAACCCAATGCAACCCTCCTAGCCTCAGCGAGCCTACCATGCCTAGTGGCATTAATTGTAAATGGCTCGTCTTGGATCTCCATCACCACATTGGGAGCCCTACGAGTGGTAAACAATTAAACGTGAGCAATAATAGAGAATATAAATGGTTTTTTTTTTATTATTAAAAGCAAAGAATACTTACATTACTGGAAAGAAAAATACAAATAAGCCCCGTCAAGTTGAGTTGATAAAGTCATAAAAC
This sequence comes from Pterocarya stenoptera, assembly GCA_003123785.1. Taxonomy (NCBI): domain Eukaryota; kingdom Viridiplantae; phylum Streptophyta; class Magnoliopsida; order Fagales; family Juglandaceae; genus Pterocarya; species Pterocarya stenoptera. Next base: position 283,918 of record QEOT01000639.1, read on the forward strand.
AGATGGGCCAACAATGTAATGATAATTGCCAGAGCACAGAGAAGGCAAACATGGATAGCATTGGTGCAGGCCGCAAACGAGTTCTAAACTTCCATTAGTTACTAGAGTTTGCCGACTAGGGCGTGCTCATAGCATGGCAGAGTCTGTGGTGTCCTTCGTTGTAGAAAAGCTCGGCAACCTTCTAATTGAAGAAGCCGCGTTTTTACATGAAGGTGCGGGCGAGGAAGTAAGGCGGTTGCAAATCGAATTAAGGCGGATGCAATGCTTCTTGAAAGACGCTGATAATAGACAGAACGAATACGAGAGGGTCCGAAATTGGGTTTCTGAGATTCGGGACGCTGCTTACGATGCTGAGGACGCCATAGAAACTTTTGCCCTTGAAATATCGTACTCCAAGAAGAGATCGGAAAATTGACTCAAAAGGTTCGTTCCTGCTTTCGACAAAGGCAGAAAACTTCACAAACTGGGCTCCAAGATCAAGGCCATTAAAGCTACAATCTCCGACCTCACTAGAAGCCTACAAACCTATGGAGTAACGAGTGCTGTAAGAAATGAAGGCTCGAGTTCAGAGTTCGAGAGGCAAAGACAGTTGAGATGGTCTTATTCCCATGTTGTTGAAGAGTGCATCGTGGGGTTAGATGAAAACATAGTACAAGTAGTTGAACAGCTGGTAAACGAAGAAAAGAACTGTCAAGTTGTCTCTATCTAGGGGATGGGTGGACTAGGCAAGACCACTCTTGCCAAGGAAGTTTATCATCACAGAACTATTAGGCGTCATTTTGAAGGTTTCGCTTGGGCTTATATCTCTCAACAATGCAAATTCAGAGATGTTTGGGAAGGAACTTTAATCAAACTTACCTCTCCATCCAAAGACGAGAGGGATCGGATCTCACAAATGAAAGATGAAGAGCTAGCAAAGAAGCTTTATGAAGTACTGAAGGAAAAGAGATGTTGGTGATCCTCGACGATATTTGGAACACCGACGATAGGGATTCACTGCGTCTTAGCTTCCCAACTGGAAAAGTGGGCAGCAAAATGTTAGTAACAACTCACAGTAGAGAACTAGCATTGCATATTGATCCCGGAGATTTACAAAACCCAGAGGGTTTAAATGGAGAACAGAGTTGGAAGTTGTTTCAGAAAAAGGCATTTCCCAGAAAAGATACAGGTTTATACTCATCCAACTATATATTTATGTAGAAAACACGCATTTCGGTTTTTTGGCAAAATTCTTGATCTTCATCCAAACACGTAATAAAACATACTTACATTAACAATAACCTAATTAGTAAGACTGTGATGAGCACCAACATGAATCTAGTCTTAAAGATAATTTGCAAGTTTCAAATGGGCCAATTATAAGATCAAGAGCTAAGAAGATCAAATAAGTAATGCAAGGATTGGTGCAATCCACTTGGGATGAAGCTAGCAAGAGCCCAATATACAAGATGGGCTTTAAAGAAGAAGAACCAGTTTTGATCCACTAAATACAAAACTATGGAAATATGACTTAGAGTTATTGTTTGGGTCTATTGTTATTAAACGTTTTTAATTTGTTTAAATCATTTAAAGGATTTATTTTATTAGTTTAGAATAATTAGGTTTGAGGATTCTTAGCTCACATATGTTTTATGTTTTATGAACTAAGGTTTTAAGAGAAGTTTAGGGATTGTTTTAATTTTCAGCTAGGATTTCTTTTGGGAAGGCCTTGGGTTTCGCCCAAGGTATTTTGGAAACAAGGGGGCCTTATTTTGGGCTTGGGTTTATTTTGTTTAGGGGAAGGGATATATAAGTTACTGTAGCCGCGAAATTGTTCATCCGTTTTATCAAATTTGATGAATTTTTTCATTGTGAGTTAAGTTTATCTCATCTTGTTCTTGAATGAACTTTTGAACTTATCCAAGGCAAATTACAAGATTTGTGGCATTCTTCCTTATAATTTAGGTTCTTGAGACAGGTTGTTCAACAGGTTTAGATTTTTATATAATCTAGGTTCTTGAAATGAGTTCCTCAACGGGTCTAAATTTTTCATTAGCTTGATTTTGGCTTTCTTTGGTAAATTTTTAAATTGATTGTGGGCTCAAGGAATTCCATTCCCACGGGTTCATATTAGACTATCTCATACATTCTCTTACGAGTACAATCATAACGGATACTAAAATAATCAAAATAATACAAAAAATGGTCAACTTGATGATACAAAGAGCACCAAAATGCGAAAAGGAAAGCTATGGCAGTTGTACTCCCAGATGACCTCTCAAAAGGGGGTTTTTGATGCTAAGGGGTTATTCTATTAAGTGTTTCTTATAGCTGAACAAAACTTTAAAATCTCGAGTCCATTTGGATACGTAGGTGAGATGAAACCATATCACCTCACCTCATCTCATCTAATTAATAATTTCACTACTATTCACAAACCATCTTATCTCATCTCACTATCGAAATGGGTCCTTTAATGCTCTTCTTGTGCTTCTAACCATTAAAAAATTAGTAGTCTAATTGAAACTCAATGAATTTATAGATGGACTCATTGTTCTTGTTGTCGTGTCATGTAGACTTCAGCATTTGCAGAGACAAGGAGAGGTTAGGAAGAGAGATGGTGGCAAGGTGTGGTGGCTTACCATTGGGAATCATTGTGCTTGCCGCTTGGGGGACTTTTGGCAACTAAAGAAACTTTGAACGAGTGGGAGATTGTGCACAAAAATTTTAAATCATTCTTAGGGAGAGGTAATGGCCAAGGATGAAAAACAACAATTCACGACATGTTGGCTTTAAGTTACAATGATTTGCCTTCCCAATTAAAGCTCTGTTTTCTCTAGTTAAGCCATTTCCCAGAGGACTTTGATATACCGACAAAGAAATTGGTTCGTTTATGGGTGGCAGAAGCCTTTGTTTCACCGGAGTTTGAAGTAGAGGGAGATGAAATGCTGGAAGATATTGCAGAACTAAAGATTGATGTTGTAAGAAGGAACATAAAGGACATCATGCAAAACTAAATCAGAAGAAAGATTAATAGTTCCAGTGAAAATAACAGGAACATAATTGCCATTTGGTAGATGGACTGAAGATTGTTTAGTAGGTATATGTATTGAGGTAAAAAGATGAGGAGAACAAATCATATGATTTGTTGCTCTAGTATCAAGAACCCAAGGAGAATGAATGGTTAAAGAATTATCATGACAAAGAGAAGTAAAATGGTTACCTGAGGTAGAGACAATATTTATTGCTGAATTGGGATTAATGGTTGAAGTAGATAGGCTATTAGCAAGTGTGAGCAGATTTTGTATTTGCTTTTGAGAAAAAATCATTTTTGGGATATT
>QEOT01000639.1:291873-313264 GCA_003123785.1 Pterocarya stenoptera
CCGGCGAATTGGAACGAATGATAGCAGAACATTCAAAGCCAAGGAGGCGCCAGGAAGCTAGGCGAGAAACTAGATGGAGTAGGAGTCCTGAGCGACAGCACAGAGGGCCTAGCCACCAAAATGAGGGGAACAGGGCGCCCCCCAGGGGCGAAAGGAATAGGCTGCCCATAGGCGAAATTCGAACCATTGCAGGAGGCGGCTCGTCCATATCCAGCCGAAAGGCATATGCACGTAAGGCTAGATACAAGGAAATCTATGTGATGGATAGAGCTACCAAGCAACCAAGGCTAGGTGCTGACAGAATGGTAATTTCTTTTGGGGAGGCAAATCGAGAAGGGATATTATACCCGCATGACGATGTGTTGGTAATCACTCTCGTGATAGCCAACTACACCATGAGGCGAGTACTGATTGACAATGGAAGCTCAGCTGATATACTATTCTAGGAAGCATTTGTAAAAATGGGAATCGATGTCAGTAGACTAAGACCTTCCCTAATGCCTTTGAAAGGCTTTTCTGGAGACACCATCCTACCCGTAGGAACTATCACCCTCCCGGTGACTGCCGGGTCGGGGACACGGACGGCTACAACCTTGACCGACTTCTTGGTGGTAAAAGTTCTCTCTTTTTACAACGCTATACTTGGGAAGCCAACACTTAACCAACTCCGGGCAGTGACTTCCACATACCACCTTAAGATGAAGTTCCCAACCGACAATGGGGTAGGGGAGTCACAAGGCGAACAGGCTTTAGCACGGGAGTGTTATGTGCAAGAGCTCAGGAAAGGTCGTGAGGAGGTGTGTACAGTAGCAGAACGGGATGAGAAACTGACCCGTCCTTTCCCTCCCTCATTGACAGCGACCTTATTAGAGGATGTGGAAGTCCGGGATGAACAGAGCCAGCAGCACGCTGAGGTCAATGAGCCGTTAGAACTCATAGCGTTACACCTCGACCGCCTTGGGTCGACAACATGCATTGGGACTAATGTGCCACTAGCGGAAAAAGAGGCATTGAAGCAATTGTTGGTCGAGTATATGGATGTCTTCGTATGGAGCCATGAAGAAATGCAAGGCATAGATAACGGAGTCATCGAGCACCGTTTGGGCGTGGACCCCACACATAAAGCCGTACGCCAGAAAAGAAGGTCATTCAGTGCAGAAAAGTATGCCGCTATTAAGGAAGAAGTAGAAAAGTTGCTTGCCGCCGGTATTCATCAAAGAGTCTCACTACCCAGAATGGTTGTCAAATGTGGTCATGGTGAAAAAAGGGAATGGAAAATGGAGAATGTGCGTGGATTTTACTGATCTAAACAAAGCATGCCCCAAAGACAGTTTCCCCCTGCACCCATTGACGTAATTGTAGATGCAACAGCAGGACACCGTATGTTAAGTTTCATGGACGCCTACTCAGGTTATAACCAAATACGGATGTACCCTGCGGATGAAAAAAAAACCTCATTCATAACAGACCGAGGGTTGTACTGCTATCAAGTTATGCCATTTGGTTTGAAAAATGCAGGAGCAACATATCAAAGACTGGTGAATCGGATGTTTAATGAGCAAATTGGCAAATCCATGGAAGTCTAGGTAGATGACCTTTTAGTAAAAAGCAAAGAGCCCGCCCAACACTGGGGCGACTTGAGGACGGCCTTCAAAATTCTACGCCGATACAGAATGAGACTGAATTCTGCGAAGTGTGCTTTCGGGGTGGAGTCAGGGAGGTTTTGGGTTACATTGTATCTGAAAGAGGGATCGAGGCCTCCCTAGAACAAATAGCTGCCATACTCAACATGAAGCCACCTAAGAACCTGAACGAAACCCAACAGTTGGCGGGCAGGGTAGTCGCCCTAGGGAGGTTCATCGCTAGATTAACAGACAGATGCCTCCCTTTCTTCCAGATACTGTGGAAGGCGCACCCTTGGAACGAAGAATGCAACGAGGCATTCGAAAAGTTGAAACAACACTTGGCCAGTCTACCACTTTTGAGACAACCACAGAAAGGTGACGTGCTTTACGCCTACCTAGCGGTTTCTCCAAACGCTGTGTCTGCCGTCCTAATAAAAGAGAAAGGAACAACTAAACATCCAGTGTATTACACTAGTCGAGCCCTCAGGGGGGTCGAGGTAAGATACCCAAAGATCGAGTTGCTAGCCTTTGCCCTGGTGACGGAGGCTAGAAAACTCTATCCGTATTTCCAAGCCCACACCATAAGAATACTTACGGAGGCCCCACTAGCAAAAACTTTGAAGAAACCAGATGTTTCGGAAAGATTAATTGGGTGGTCGATAGAACTAAGTGAATTCGACTTGGAGTTTGAGCCAAGGAGGGCGGTTAAAGGACAAGCATTGACAGATTGATTTTGTAGCAGAATTCTCAGGTTTCTCCCAGGAAGACACAATGGTCCCAACGGGAAAGCCATGGGTATTTTTTGTTGATGGCTCATCCTGCAAAGCGGGTGGGGGTCTGGGAATACACCTGGTAGACCATAATGGCCAAGGACAGTATTCTATGTCAACAATGGCTTTTAAAGTAACAAACAACGAAGCAGAGTATGAAGCACTCGTTGCATGGCTTTCCATAGCTGCCAAAATGGGGGCAACTGAGGTAGAGGTCAAGTCAGTTTCTCAACTAGTTGTGAATCAAGTTTTAGGCTTGTATGCAACGAAAGGAAAAAAATTGAAGAAGTATTTGGAATGTGTGTGGGAAGTACGAGACCACCTCTCATACTTCAATATAGCTCAAATCCCAAGGGCAGAAAATGAAGTGACGGATAGATTGGCAAGGGTGGCATCAGGCATGGACGAAGCACCTCTTCCATGGCAAGTAGAACATAGAGTCATTGAAGTCCTAGCCATTGGGATGGAGGTAGGAGTTTTGAATACCAGCATCCCTGAATGGGCAAGCGAAGTGGTTAGATATCTGGATGAGGGAAAGCTTCCAGAGACAAAGGAAGAGCAGAGAAGAGTAAGGAGGAAGGCAGCTAGGTTTCTACTCATTGACGAGCCTTTATAAAAGGGATTTTTCCGCCCCATTACTGCGATGCATTTCCACCCAAGAAGCTCAATATGTCCTAGCATAAATACATGAAGGAATATGTGGAAACCATTCAGGTGGAAAGACTTTGGCAAGGAAGGCGATGAGGGCGAGATACTACTGGCCCAACGCATTGAGGTATGCTCAAGCATTCAGTAGGAAGTGTGCGGAATGCCAGGCGCATGCACCAATACAGCACGCCCCTCTAGAAGAGTTAACATCCATGATCGTGCCCTGGCCCTTTGCTCAGTGGAGCGTAGACCTGGTTGGGCCCTTCCCGCCTGGAAAAGGCAGGGTGAAGTTCATGGTTGTAGCCGTAGATTACTTCACTAAATGGTTTGAGGCAGAGCCACTGGCTTCCATAACAAGTAGGATCGTGATGAAGTTTCTATGGAAGAACATTATTTGTAGGTCCGGGATCCCTCAAAGCATAGTAACGGACAACGGGCGTCAGTTCGACTCAGACCATTTCAGAGAGTGGGGTACAGAGTTGAAGATCAAAGTGAAGTACTCCTCACCGAGCCACCCCAGGCAAACGGGCAAGCAGAAGCTACAAATAAGGCATTACTCTCGATCCTAAAGAAGAAAGTCGTAGAGAAAAAGGGAGAATGGGCGGAGGAGTTGCTAGGCGTACTCTAGGCATCAGGACATCGGCAAAAACTCCAACGGGGGAATCCCCATTCACACTGGCGTATGGATGTGAAGCGGTAGCCCTGTCGAGATAGGGGTCCCTACTTACAGAATCACCTACTTCTCGGCCACCCAGAACAATAAGAAAATGGAAAAATATCTCGATTTGGTAGAAGAAGAGAGGGAGATGGCGAAAGCAAGGATGGTACAAGAAAAGATCAAAGCTAAACAGTATTTCAACATAAGAGTAAGGCCCAGGACTTTCAAGGTAGGGGACCTGGTCTTAAGAAAAACTGGAGTAACCACCCAGGGAGAAGCAAAGATGGGGCCTAGTTGGGAAGCACCCAACCTGGTAATAGCCAATAACAGGCTGGGGTCCTACTGACTAAAGGACAACCAGGGCAAGGACCTACCCCACCCGTGGAACGCAGAACATTTGAAGAAATTCTATCAATAGATTTGTAGTATTTTTGTTAATTTCTGTCAAGTCCCATATTTTCTATACTTAAGTTGTTATGCTTATGCTCGTCAATGATATTTTAATCGCCCTATTATTGTTCATAACCTGTTGTGTCTCCTTTGAATGATAAGCACCCAGCAGGAGTAAAACACCAAAGACAAGCCATAGCAGCTTGTGGTGCCAAGTATAAAAGGGCGCGTAGGTCCTCAGACTACGCCGACCCTTCAACACCAAAGACAAGCCATAGCAACTTGTGGTGCCAAGTATAAAAGGGCGTATAGGTGCTCAGACCACGCCGACCCCTAAACACTAAATACAAGCCAAGCAGCTTGTGGTGCCAAGTATAAAAGGGCGCATAGGTCCTAAGACCATGCCGACCTTTAAACACCAAAGACAAGTCATAGCAGCTTGTGGTGCCAAGTATAAAAGGGCGCGTAGGTCCTCAGATCACGCCAACCCCTAAACACCAAATACATGCCAAAGCAGTTTGTGGTGCCAAGTATAAAAGGGCGTGCAGGTCCTCAGACCACGCCAACCCTTAAATGCCAAAGGTAAAAGCTAGCGACTATGGTGCTAAATAAAGAGGGACGCGATGAAGAGATTCCCAAACAGTCAAAAGCAAAAATAAAAGCGATTCTAATGAAATTTCAAAATTCAGAATAAAGGGAAAAGTATTTGATAAATGCATTACATCATAAGTCTTGATCCAATACCAAGAAAAAGGGTGCACATCGAAGAAAGAATGAAAAAAAAAAAGAAAGTACATATACATGAAAGAGGCAGTGAAGGAGTCCCTATGAAGGCGTCAGGCATCTCTTTTCGCCCAAATCTGTTAGCTCGCCGACAGCTGTTCTCCTTAGGCATAAATAACTCCCGGTTCAAATTTACAAGGTCCGTGGAGGGATTAGTCAAGAGGAGGGACCTTAGCCTTAGGATGCCAGCACCATAGCCGAAACCGAAAGTATGGTTTCTGGTATTAGGCACACAGGCCAGCTGATCACACAAGCGTTGAACCTCAGCCCGGGCCTCAGCAAGCTCTTTTTTCTTTCTAGACATACGTTGGTCCCAAGCCTCCATTTGTAGCATAGCTTTCCTAAGCTCTTCGTCCACGCCTGCGTGATTTTCTCTATACTTGTCGTGGCGCTCTTCAAGTTCTCGCAGATCCCCCTGCATCATAGAAAGATCCAGGGTAGCAAGGCAAGCCTTATCTGTTGCAGCCGCCAACTGTTGAGATAGCTCTTGAACTTGCCCTTGCGAGCAATTTAGCTCTTGGCGAGCTGAATCCCAGTCCTGGGTAAGGGCCAGAAGTTCAGATTTAAGGGTGTGCACATCAGCCTCAGACTTTTGCTGAACTCCGGAGAGCTGGGTCCTCGCCAAGTCCCTCTCGGATCGGAGAAATTGCAGAGCATGAGCATCACAGTCCTTCTCCACTTGAGCAAGGCATACTGATTCATGAAGTTGGCGAAGTTCATCTTCACGAATCTCCAAATCGCCTTGAAGCGAGTGGGAATAACCCTTTGACTGCTCCAATAGAACTTCAAGTTCCTTCACTCTCTCTGACAGGGTGTCCAGCTCGGCTCTGTCTGCTTGCCATCTCCTGGCAGAAAGCTCTGCGGCTTCACACATCTTCCGCAGCTCGAATACTTATTCTTCTAGGCGAGTACGGTCTAGCACAATCCAGGCCGCCAGGTCATTGATCTCCTGCAAAGAAAAGACAGATCACCCAGGTCAAAACTACTCAAATGAAAAAGAGAGAAAAGTAAAACACACTAAGTAGTACCTTCGAAAACCAATCTTTTAAATGATTGGCCATCTGAGTGACAGCCTCAGTTTGGTTGTTGGCCGAGGAAAAAGAGGCCTCACTCCTGGCCGCACGACTAGATTCCATAAAAGGGACCATCGCAAGTCCTAAATCCGCCCCCTCCTTAGGCGAGCTCTCAAGACAAGTAACTGGTAGGGGAGGCTGAGGGCGAGCAGGATCATCTTCGACTAGGGGGCAACTTCCTGTAAAGTGTTGCCCCCTTCCATTTCAGGGAGAGAGTCAATCCCCTCCCCAAGGGATGGGGAACAATGTGAAGGGATGGAAGGTCCCTCGCCACTCCCAGCCGGCGCAGGGGTACTTCCCGCAAACATCGTGGCGGGCGGGGTCTCAGGAGGCACTTGGGCAACTACCGTCTCGGCAAAAGTAGCTTCCTGGCAGAGAGGTGTAAGCTTGACAGCACCAGTCTGTTCTGCCACTCGAGTGTCCAAGTCTTCGCAAACCCTTGAACCCAAAAGGTCATCAAGGTTCAGGGTGGCCGCTACTTTGGCTTCCAGTTCGCCCCCCTCACCTGACCTTCCACAACAAGGAACTCAGAAACGAGAGTGGTTGATAGTAGATGCGCTAGTGAGGGGGGATTGGCAAGAAAAGTGTCGGCCAGATCAAAGAGGGCCATGCTAGCCAGACTCTTGGCGTCTAGCAGGCTGAAAGACCGCGGCTTCGTAGAAGAGTCGCGGGGTGATGGAAGGGCGGCAATACTTGGTGGGGAGGATCTTTGAGCCTGGACGCCTCCCCGAACGCATAGCAGTTTCCACCTGCTGCCGAAGGGACGATTGCGTCTGGGTGCCCTCTGAAGCCGCCATTGCTTTCTTTCACAGAGGTGACGAAGAAGGGGAGCCTTCAGGACGAGCCCTTTTTTGGCTTGCACCATCGTTCCTCTTTTCGCTCCTTATCTCTCTCCTCTCTTCGCCACCTTTCTTCTCGGACTTTTTCTTTGTCTTTTTAGCCCCTTCTTGCTGGGGGCGGCTATCTTCCTCATGCCCAGCAGAGGGTTTGGTCTTCTCAGAAGGTTTCTTGATGGAAGAAAGAATCAAGTCCGAAATCATAAACTTACGCCCTTGAGCCTGGGAACGATCGGGATTCACCAAGAAACGGTCGATGATATCAAGCTTTAGTAAAAGATCGGACCACACTTCTTCCTCATGGGCTGCGGCCCAGGAACGAACAATCTCAACTCGGGAAAACTCCCGACGTGATAGAGGAGGCATGGTTGCCCACACGACCTTATCCTCAGGAACAGGGCGCCAGATCGTCCTAACGAAAAAATCTTGAGTACGGGCCTACCCGGCAGAAAAATCCCAACCCATACCAGCAATAAAGAAAAACTTGGTAGAAGATGGTAGAAGGACAAAAATTCCCGAGCTATTAGGTCAGGATAAACATCTCCAAGGGATTCCAGGACCATACAGTAAACGATACAGGCGCAAAGGTAGGTCCGGAAAGAGTGGGGATGGAGTTGGGCGGGGGCCAATTAGAGTAAGTCCAAAATATCACGAAGAGGACAGCAGAAGGGGAGTTTCAAACCATGAGAAAACATGGCGGCAAACAAAGCAGTCCTGCCTACGTAGCCCTCGTCATCACAGCATCCCCGTGGGGGAATCGTTATGTTGGCACTTTCAGGAATGCCGAACTCTTCCCGAAACCCAGGAAGATTTTTCTCCCGATACATAGAACGCCATCCGTGGCCTTCGAAGACTGTGCCTTTCGGGACGAAGAAAGGTGGGTTGGAGGAACCGCCCTAGTCAGTAAGGAAAGTGAAGCAGGAGGAGTGGCAAGAACAAGAAAGTAGGCACAAACGGAGAAACTCAAGGAAGGGCAAACGAAGAAGGAAATAAAAGAAATAAAAGAGGAGATATTTAAAGAAAAGCAAGCACAGAATGCTAACAGTCATAAACATCATGACCTGACACTAAGGGCAAAAGTAATCGTCGCACGGAAACCTTCTCCCTTCTCGCCACATCAGCAAGAAAGAAAAAAGGAAGAAAGAGAGAAGGCAACAGGGCAAGAACTCCAAAGGTCAGCTGGAACACCGAACGTACACGAAGTGAGCCTAGCCCAACAAGCGATAGCCATCCTACACGCCAAGCACGCCACATAAGCCCAATATCGAGGGTCCATAGCAAAAATCGCAGAATACTTCTAAGGAGATAACATAGGCAGACATATAATTCCCTACGCCATAAGGCGAGGAGAATTAGCTGGGTAGCTCGATGGCTTATAATATCGAAGAAGTCCATTCTGAATAAACAGGCTCAAATATAAAAGGAGCCCAACAAGAAGGGCCCTTGGCCAAAAGAAACCGGAGTATCAAGAGCCCGACCAAATCAAAGATATGCATGTAACCACTTACGAGAGAGTAGGGATCCCATGCGGATAAGTAACCATTTCGACCACATAGTGCATCCCTAAAACTTGGATCCACATTGAAAGATTCTGCATCAGCTAAACGTAATGACAGAATCCTATATATACCAGGTAACCCTCAATAGCTAGGGGATCTTTATTTTTTCCTTTAATTATTAAATCATCTCGAAGCTCTAACTGACTTAAGTATCGGAGCGTTCCCAGGCGAATCAGGCCGACTCTACTTTGATCCTTGTAGGTTGACGATTCAGATTGGAAGTGATACACGTCCTCTACATCAACCATGACCATTACGGAAGCAAGTCATTTTACTCCAGACATAAAATTATAAATAGCATTTTGTGTTTCTGAAGAATATTAGTTTATCTTTCTTTTGCTGAGTAATTTCTCATTTTCTCTTGACTCTCTTTTCTCCCAAAAAGAATCATGTTTTGTCGATTGTAATTTATGTTTTGTGGTTGCATTTTCCGGTTACGGGGACCTACGCTATATGATTCGATGATCCTCTCACTTTTTAGTTAAAAGTTTGTAAATAGTAAAGAATTATTTATAAATAATAGTGAAAGTAATTTAAAAATATTTAAGAATAATTGTATTTTCAAACATGCATTTATATATTTTGATATTAATGATTTATATATATAATATATTTAATGATGTGTAATGTAAAGATTAGAATTTACGTCTATAAATATTGAGCACAAAATTTACTGTAAATAGAGTTTTATTTTTTATTTTTTATAAGATACTGTAAATAAAGTTAAATACAAGTTATCAATTCCTTTTTAAGATATCTGTAGTCACTCTCATGTTCTTTCATTTCAAGTGAGTTGAATAATGTTCCTAATATATTTAAAAATTCATACTTTTCGATGTTCAAATATTTATTCATAAAATTAGCCATAATACCAAATGTAAGCATTACAAGAATAGCGATAATCTTCTATAGAGAAGAAAAACTAAGACCTTCATAACCATTTCTTTTATGGATGAAATAAGGTTTTGAGCTTCCATTGCAAATTGGATACAAAAAAAAAATAATAATAATAAATAAAATAAAATAAAATAAAATTTACCCATTCGAAACCTTCTTAAAAAATATGTGCGTGTACATACTAGTTGTTCAACGAAATAGTTGCGAGATAAGATTTTGGTGAGCTTCCATTAGATCATGCCTAATGAATGTGCACGATAGTTTAGAATGACCATATGAGGTTGATCTTTCTTCTTCCATCAAAAGTTGTCTAGATATCTATAATTTTTGGCCAAGTATGAATCAAGAAGTGCGAAAAAGGAAATGATCCACTGGGACAAAATAAGTTCTAATCTGAAAGGATAGTCGCTGGTGGCTCCCGCTGGGAGCTCCCACTCGGCTCTTTATGTATGTTTTTTTTTTTTCCTTTTTTTTTACATAGATTTTTTTAACATTTTTAAAAAATAAAAAAATTTCACAATATCATTAAAAAATACTATCTTAATCACGAAGTAAAAAAAAATTAAAAAAACTATTAGTCTTCCCACTGGAGCTAATAAAAAAATATTAATCATTAAAAAATACTTCATAATTAAGGAATTAAGTGATTTTTAATGATGTTGTGAATTTTATTTTATTTTTTTAAAATATTTAAAAGTGTTAAAAAACCTATGTAAAAAAAGAACAAAAATAAAACATAAAAGAGCGCAGCAAGAGCCCCAACAGTGGCTCAACCATTTTCCAATCTGAAAAGGAAATTGCATTGAAGTAAATAAAATTGATGAAAAAACTTGAATAGTTTTATAGTGAAAGATTATGCCCATCGGCAATTTGACAATTGAAATAATATCACATTAGAGAATATAACTGTTGGAAGATTATATCCATTGGATATGGTCGTTGAAAGAAATCATGACCCTCGAGAATATATTATATGGACGTTGGAGAAAATGTAATCGTTTGAAATTATAATGTTTTTATGTGTGTTTTTTATAGTATGTGTGACTTAAGAAGAAGGAAAATATGACTTCTTTTTTTTTTTTTAGAGAAGAGCCGGTAGCCACCCACATAGCAGTCCCGTCCCAATTTTATTAATAAGCCCTCACTTGTGACGGAGAAATATTATGGTAACAAAAGAACACTTGGGAGTTACAGAATATCAAATAAAAACTCCATGCATCAAAACAAACAATAAAAAAAAACCAACCTATACCAAGACCAACAAGAAACCATTTAAATATGCCTAATATAAGCCGTACCCATCCTATCCAATCTATACAAACCTTTTATAATTCTAGGAAGCTGTGAACTATTTGTAAACAAATTATTCCTCCCCATGGCACCTTGCAGAGCCAAAGCATCTGCCACTTTATTCCCTTCTCTATACGAATGCTTTATAGAAAAATCTACTCTTTGCAATATTAAACCAATAAACTGATTCCAAAAATCCCACAAATACAATAAAGTGCATTTTAGGGACCTTATCCAATTCACTACGATATTTGATTTGCATTCAATGTCAATACCATTATGGCCCAATTGTTTACAAATATTTATTCCTTCTAGCACCAGTCGCAATTCAGCTTCATTATTAGAAAAGAACAAAAAATTTGAAAAACCAAAAATAAGAGAACCTGTACAGTCTCTAAGGATACCACCACCACCAGCCGGCCTTGGATTTCGGAAGCTACTCCCATCCAAATTGAGCTTCAACCACCCTTGTCTCGGTTTTAGCCATCTCACCACATGCATAGCTTTATTCTTTCTATTAGCAATCAGCACTTCCAGATTATTCAGTGTCTGAATATCAAATTCATTTAAATGATTCATCTCAGTCATGTTCTTACTCAAAACTCCCACCCAATGCTTAATGGACAGCCAAACATCTGCACTACTCTCCAATTTCCCCTCCATTCTGGCCACACTACTAAACAAGGAATCAAACCCATCAATGTTCCCAATTGAGAATATCGGGAAGCTCTATTAAACCAGATCTAGACTCTTTCTTTCCAGCTTTGGTGCCTAAGGAATGGAACTCCTACCTCCACCGAAACCTTCCTCCATATATCAGCAACAAATTCTCCCTTATTCAAGACATGCTCCAAATCTTCTGATTGCCTTGAATCACAACAATCACATGTCGAAGCAAGAGGCACCCCCACCCTTCTCACCTTTTCCTCAACACTTAAACACTCAAAAGCTACTTTCCATATACATATCGCAATTTTCGTCGGTAACCATTTGTGCCAAACCCATTTTGCCTATTCAAATTTTGGTGCTCTAAATGTAACAGTATCCCATGCCCATTTTGTAGTAAAGCAACCATTCTTTTCCGGGAGCCATAAAAGGATATCAGAGGAACTTCTAAGATATCCAACTCTTTCCAATAATTCTTCAGCTTTATTTAAACCCAGAAGCCTTTGCAAATTTTACACATCCCACACATTATTAATAGACAAATCTTTTAATCTGATATGAGAATGTTCACCTTCTGGAACTTCAGCAAACAGAGGACCCGAATCCAGAAATTATCATACCACAAATTTGCATTTCCCTCTTTAACCTTCCACTTAGATTTACTTAAAAGTTCAGGCATACACTGCAGAATTTTCTTCCAAAAAGGAGTCCAACCCATGCGCCACACAAAGAGCAAGATGCCCTTCTTTCACATATTTATCTCTGAAAAATCTAGCCCATAAGGAATTATGGGTTAATAATTGCCAACCAAACTTCATAAATAAGGACCGTTGCACGTCCGATATGTCCGTTACTCCTATACCCCCTCCTCCACAAGGATAGACAATTTCTTCCAAGCCTTCCATTTCATTTTTCATTTCCCATCATGCACTCCCCAAAAAAAAGAGGCAAACATACCTTGTATCTTTTTAATCACAATCTTCGGGCCATTTAAAACTGATAATAGGTGCAATGTCATGCTCGAAAGAACATGTCTCAACAGCACTAGTCGACCTCCTTGAGACAACAGTCTACTTTTCCAGTCCTTAATTTTCCTACTGATTTTTTGAATTAAAGGTTCAAAATGACAACCCTTCAATTTACCATCCACTGTCGGCACTCCCAAATAAGTAAAAGGAAATTTACCTTCAACAAAACCAATCTCATGTAGCAGTTCTCCCTTCCGTTGAGCACCCAACTTCTTAGAGAAAAAAATAGCTGATTTATCTTTATTCACCCTTTGACCAGTCCAGCTCTCATACTCCTTGAGCACCTCCATTTAATTTCGAATAGATTTTTTACAAGCAGTAGCGAGTATAACAACATTGTCTGCATACAATAAGTGAGATATAATAGGAGTACCACTTGGATGTTCAAACGGTACAATACGCTTTCTGTCATCTTCTTTTGAATTAATCTAGAAAGAACTTCTTCCATGATGATGAAAATATACGGAGACAATAGATTCCCCTGCCTCAAACCCCTTTTTGACTTAAAGAAACCCCTGTAGGTGCCATGCATCATAACAGAAAACCATAGAGTAGAAATGCAGTTTTGAATCAACTTGCAAAAGCAATCTGGAAAACCAAAAGCATGAAAGATCTGATCTACGACTTGCCACTTCACTCGATCATAAGCTTTGCTCATGTCGATCTTTATCATAATGTTACCACCTCTCACCCTCCGATGTAAGAGTTTAGTCATCTCCTGAGTAAGCGTTACATTTTCAAAGATACTCCTCCCTTTCACAAAAGCACCTTGTTCTAGCGATATTAAATCACCAATCACCAAAGATAGCTTGCCAACAAGGAGTTTAGAGAATATTTTATAAATCACGTTGCAAAGGCTTATTGACGAAATTTATCAAAATACTGAAGGTCCTTTACCTTTGGAATAAGAACTAAATAAAAGGATCAACAAAACCGAGGCAACATATCACCTTTGAAGAACTCCCTCACCGCTTCCATCACATCATTTTTAACAATCTTCCAGCAGGTAAGATAGAAAGATGACTCAAAACCATCCGGCCCCAGGTTGCTGTCCACTGAAATAGAAGAAAAAGCTTCATATACCTCATCCTCAATTGGTTCTTCCTTCAACTATCTAATAGAGTCCTCAGATATTATCGGTTGGATAATACTATCCAAATTTGGCCTCTGCACCGAATTATCCTAGCCCAAGAATTGTTCAAAATAGTTAACAGCACCATCATGAACCATTTCCATATTTTCTAGCACCGACCCATCAGGTAGCACCATAGAATTCACACAAGGACTACATCTTCTTTGCGCAATCACTGCAAAGAAGAACTTTGAATTTTGGTCACCAACAGTTAACCTTTTTTTTTTTTTTTTTTTGCTTGCTACTCTAGCCTTGCCTCTTCCCTTTTATACCATTTCAACCTTAGAAACCAGAAACTCTTCTTCAATTGATTCCGAGTACTCTGTCTGTAGTAATGCCTCATACCTTTCTACCCTTTCCTCCAACTCTTGGATAATGCCACCAACATGTCCAAAGGTCTCTTTTATCCCACACCCGAAGCCTTTGTTCAATCTCTTCAGTTTAGCCACCAATTTACATAACCCTAAATTGGCCACCATATGTTCATTCAAGACATTTCAACCATTTTCAAAAAATCCACAAGCGATGTCCACATGTTCTGAAATCTAAATGGTGCTAGACCATAACTCTCCATACTCGCAACCAGCTATAAAAGGATAGGTGAATGATCTGAAGAATTTCTATTCAACAAGGATGCCTTAGCTTCATCGTATTTTACTGAAAATACATTATTAATTAGCACCCTGTCAAGTTTCGCCCAACTTCTCGAGAAGCCTTGATGGCCATTACACCAGGAAAATTGTCTTCCTTAAAATCTATGATCCAACAAGCTGTATCTATCAATACAACCATTGAATTCAGCCCACCCTTTCCGCATCTGACCGAATTACATTAAGATCTCCCATAACTACCCAAGCCACATCAAAACTCAAAATCCCCTAAAGTTGCTCCCACAGCTCCCTTCTCTCAATATGAGAACATTTAGCATGGACAAAGGTAGAAAGCAAAGAGCCCCTATCCTCTGTTAATAAAACTGTCAAACATTTATTCGAAGCTCCCACAATATCAACCTAAATGTCATCTTTCCAAAATAGCCAAATCTTCCCACCTTCTTCTACATTAGAACAAAAATTCAGAAATTGCAAATACAACGCCCACCTTCTTAGCATCTCCACATCTTGAAAAGGTTTTGATATAGCCAAAACTGAAACTTTTTTATCTTTCACAATTTGCTTTAATCTTCTCTTCGACGTGCCCAACCCTCTGACATTCCATGACATAACTTTATCAATCATAAGTTCAATTTGTGAGGCTGGACCTTAGCCCTCTTAAACTTCCTCACTTGCACTTCTTCCTTATTTCTTCCTTCTGATGCACCCACCGACACAATGCTTGGGTCTGAGCAAAAGTCATTTTGAACATCAATACCAACCTCCATATCTCCATCAAATAACACAACAAAATTGTTCCTGCACACCACACCCTCCTCTTCACCCTCTGTATCTTTCACTTTCTCCACAAGAATTACCTCCTCCCATTCCTTAGAATTTTCAACTCTGTTGTCATGGCCAGTCCTAGAACAATCACCCATTTCAATCTACACCCTTATAACACCTGAATTATTATCTTGAAATATTTCGCCTTCCACTTCAATACTTTTATCTATTAAATTATCTTCTTCCATATTAACAGCACCTACACTACTAACCACATTCTCAACTTCTTTATTTTTCTCATTCACATTCAAAGGAACATGCACAACTTCATTATTTTTCTCCTCCTCCCTTTGATCCTGAATCAGCAAAACAGGACCTTCCTCTACAACTCTCACATTTTCTTTTCTATACACTACTTTCCAAACCTTCCCATCTCCTTCCTTCCTCAAGCCTTCCTTCCTTTTAGCCTTAGGCTTCTCTCCAACACGGCATACCACTTCAGTGTGGCCATGTCTAAAACATTTATTACAATAAAAACCCCGCCTCTCGTATATGGCCTTTTGCCAACTCTACTCTTGTCCTACAACCAACGGAAAACCTCAACAGGATCCTTTTGCAAATCCACTTCAATACACAATCTTGCACCAGTGGCTCTAGTTCTATATACTATGGCATTATCTGTACCCAAAAATCTACCAAATCTAGTGGCAAAACTCTGTAAACAACCTAATCTATATAAATGTAAAGGCAAACCTGGAAAATATATCCACTGTGGTGCGATCGATGGCTCCTTATTGACATCAAAGTTCACGGACCAGTTAAACAGACGAAACTGGCACCTTGCCACCATTCTTCCTTCTCTTGCCCAAGCATGAAGGTAGTCTTTTTCGTTTGCCAAATTCAACAACACATGAAAATTATCCATAAAACTTATCATTGGGACTTCAGATAAACCCCAAGATGGGATAATTTGCCTCCGAAGGACATCGATAGACGACCTTGAAGAAAGAGATTTTAGAACCAAAGTAAACTTTAAATGCTCAGCAACCCTTTCCATCTCCACATCCGAGAAAACAAAGCCTAATTCCCCATTAATCAGTTCCAGCTTCCTCACAGGGATTTTGAATTTCGAAGATGGAATTGGCCTTTGTAAAGTTGTGCAAAGGATTTTCCACCTGGGAAATTTTCCCCTTTTCCGACATCCCCCAAACCACCCCCTGTAACCAGTGAACCACTGTCTGCACCTCCCCTCAACCCTCTGGTAACAATCCCTACCGGAGGCGACGCAACCATGGCTGCGAACTCTCCCAACAATTGCACCCGAGGAAACCCTAGCAGAACAAAAAATATCGCCCTGCCACGTCTCCTAAAAAATAAATAAATAATTTAAAATGTTGGTATATAGGAAAATATTACTTACACTGATAAAATGATCGATTGTGATTTTTATCTATTTTTATTAAATGTTTAAGGAAGTAATTATTAGTGAATTTGTATTTTTTTAATTTTTTAAAAATGATTAAAGATGTATAAAAAATAATTAGAATAAACACAAAACAATAAAAATTTAAATTTGCATTTGCATTTGTTGATCCAACTATAGGTAACTTTTATCAATATCAGTAGCAAAACCCTAAGCCCCGTTTGGGTTCAGAAAGTATTTCATCTCATCTCATCATTACAACTTTTCTAAATTCTCATACAAAATATAATAAATAATTCAATTTTTTCAAATTCAATTCAACTTTTTTACATCTCAAAACAATAATAATATTAAAAAATAATATTCTAACATTATTTTTTTCAACTTTCATTTTTAATCTAAAATCATCTCATTTCATTTCTGCATCCAAACCAGCCATAAGGCCTCGTTTGGTTATACAGGATAAGAGTTAAAAGTTAAAATAAAATATTATTGGAAAATAATTTTTATTTTGAGATTTGAAAAAATTAAATTATTTATTATATTTTATATATAAGTTTGAAAAAGTTATAATGATGATATGAGATGATTTATATAACCAAATTAACTCTAAGAAGAACCCTTTGTGTTCTCATGAGAATCAAATAATATAAAAGAAGAATGAAAATAAATATTTAAACATAATAAAGATATATATATATTAAAAAGTTTGCTACATGATAATTTTGAAAAGCCGCCGGTTGGTGGCTAGAAAGAAAAAGTGAATTTTGCAAAAGGCTATGTTTGGTTTCTAAATTCAGTTGAACTCAGTTGAGTTCAGTCTAATTTTAAATTGAGTCTAACATTCAAATACTCAACTTTCAAATTACTAAATTCATCCCAACTCAAAACCTTCTTATACGCAGGACCCACAACCTTTTTCAACTTAAAACATCTTTATATTTGAGACCCACGACCTTATTCAATTTTTCATACAAAGTACTTAACTCATCTTAACATCTAAACACATTTTAAACTCAGTTTAGATGGGCCCCACATAATTCCATCCACTACTATTCATAAATAACTCAACTCAGCTAACCTGAACTCAACATCCAAACGCAGCCTTTGAGTCAAATTTTGCAAAAATTTAACTACTTCACTCTAAGTGCTCTTATAGATATAGATTTGAGTTTGCAATAATAATTTTCCATATATTTTTGTATTGTAGCTTCCCAAATCATTTTTTTCTTTTATAATTTCTTTATTCAACCTAGCAAAATCCTCTAATTTATACTAGGTCAGGTTTGGGTAGTGATCAGGTGAGGTGAGATGAAAGTTAAATAAAATATTGGTAAAGGACGTGTCTCACTTCCAGACTGTTCAGCAAACCTGCGCAATATCCCAAGTGAAGTTGCCTGGTTCACCTGGAAAAACTCCGATGCTTAAGTTAGTTTTAAAATTGTTAAAATAATTCAATCAGCCCTCAACCAAGAGAAAAGATCCCCCTTTTATTGAGGGTTACCTGGTATATATAAGATTCTGTTTTTGCCCTTAGCTGATGTCAGATCTCTTCTTATTGATCAGAGTTTTAGGGCTCACTCTGTGTTTGAAGTGGTCACGTATCTGATTGGGATCCCTGCTTTCTCGTAGGCGGTTGCATGCATATCTTTGACTTGGTAAAGCCTTTGATACATCAGCTTCGTATGTTGGTGCCAAGAGCCTTTTCTGTTGGGCCCCTTTTCTATTTAGGCCTATTTTCTCAAAATGGGCTTTTTTATTATTATAAGTCCTCCAGTTACCTCGCTAATTCCCTTCGCCTCGTGGCGTGGGGAATTATATGTCTACCTGTATTATTCTTTTAGAAGTGTTTTTGCGATTTGTATTATGGACTCCCAATGTTGGGCTTACATGACATGCTTGGCGTGTTGGTCGGCCACTGTTTGTTGGACCATGCCCATTTCGTGGGTGTCCAATGTTCCCCTCTTTTCTTCTTTCTTGATTCTCTCCTGATGACGTGGCGGGATGGGGAAATGTTTTCGTGTGACGATTAACGTCTTCAGTGTCAGGTCATGATGCTTGTGACTGTTGACGTTCTGCGTTCCCCTCTTTTAAATACCTCCTCCTTTCTTTCTTTCTTTTCTTTATTCCGTCTCTTTGCTCACCCTCTTTCTTGCATTTTCTCGTCTGCCTTTTGCTTTCGATTCTTGTTCGTCCCCTTTTCTTTTCTACTTTTCACTCTTTCTTCAATGGCTGACCAAGGTGGCTCCTCCAACCCTCCTTTCTTTGTCCCGGAAGGCACAGTCTTTGAAGGCTATGGATGGCGTTCCATGTACCGGGAAAAAAATATCCCTGAGCTTCGGGAGGAATTCGGCATTCCCGAGAGTGCAAACATAACGATTCCAGCACGGGGATGTTGCGAGGTTGAGGGCTTCGCAGGCAGGACTGCCCTGTGTTCCACCATGTTCACTCATGGTTTGAGGCTTCCATTTTTTCGTCCTCTCCGAGACATTTTGGACCTTCTTGATTTGGCGCCTGCCCAACTCCATCCTTACTCTTTCAAGACCTATCTGTGCGCCTGTATCATCCACCGCATGATCCTACCCCTGGGAGATGTTTATCCCGACCTTACAGCTCGGGAATTTCTATTCTTCTACCATGTCCGGACTAACAAAGGCAATGTTGCCAGCTTCTGCAAGAAGGATAGATTTCCTGCTCTGGCCCGTCTTGAGGGCTGTCATTCCAACGCTAAGGCTTGGACCACAAAATTTTTCTTTATCACCGGCAATGGCTAGGATCTTCCTGTTGGGGAGGCCCGCACTCGAGATTTTCCTGTTAGGGCGATATGGCGTCCTGTTCTTGAAGACAAGGTCGTATGGGCGACCATACTGCCTCTATAGCGTCGAGAGATGTCCCGAATTGAGATTGTTCACTCCTGGGCTGAGGCTCATGAAGATGAGGTGTGGTCTGACTTCATCTTGACACCTGATAACATTGATCGCTTTTTGATGTCGCCCAATCGTTCTCAAGTTGAAGGGCGTAAATTTATGATTTCGGAGTTGATCCCTGCCTCCATCAAGAAACCTCCCGTGAAGACCAAACCCTCTGTTGGTCATGAGGGGGGTAGCCGCCCCGAATAAGAAGGGGTTAAAAAGACGAAGAAGTCATCCGGACTGAAGGGTGGCGAGGAAAGAAGGGAGATCCGGAGCAAAAAGAGGAATGATGGCACGGGTCAAAAAAGTGGCCGTCCAGAAGGCATCTCCTCTTCATCTCCTCTGCAGAAGAAAATCGCTGCGGCTTCGGAAGACGTCCAAACGCCATCGCCCATTCCACAGCAGGTCGAAACTGCTGTGCGTTCTAGAGGCGCCCAGGCGCAGAGACCTTCCCCACCTATTCAATAGCAGGTGGAAGCCTCTGAGAATTCAGGAGGTGTCCAAGCCAAAGGACCCTCCCCACCTAGTCTTACCGCCACCATACCACCCCGCGACTCGTCTGCTGCACGCCGAGAGCCTAGCTAGCATGGCTCTTTTTGACCTGGCCGATACCTTCCAGGTTAAATCCCCTTCTTTGGCACACCCACTCTCCATCTCTCCCATTTCTGGGTTTCCAATGGTGGAAAGCCAGGTGAAGGGAGGTGAGTTGGATGCCGAAGTTGCAGCTGCCCTAAACCTTGAGGGTATTATAGGCCCAGCGGTCAGTGAGGGCTCGGTCAGTGAGGGCTTGGTTACCCCAAGGCTGGAAGGAGTTTATCTTGTGGAGCTTCTGCCTCCCTGCCGTGAGGCTACCTGTGCTGAGTTAGGAATTGCTCAAGTGACTCCTCAGACCCCGCCCATTGTGATTCCTGGGGAATCTACTCCTGCGCCGGCAGGGAGTGGCGAAGGGCCCTCTATCTCTTCTCATTTCTCCCCTTCCCTGGGAGATGGGATTGACTCCATCCTAAGGACGGAAGGAGATGATGGTATGCCAGAAGCTGCTCGCCCGGTTGACGAGGCTTCACCTCACCCCCAACCTCCTGCCCCCGTCATTTGTCTTGACAGTCAGTCCGGGGAGGGGGCGAATCTAGACCTTGCTTTGGTTCCTTTGGGGGACTTCGATAGTACAGCCAGTGGTGAGGCCTCTTCCTCTTCGGCCAACACTTGAACTGAAGTTGTTACCTAGATGGCCAATCATTTAAAAGATTGGTTTTCGAAGGTACTGTTTAGCGTGTTTTCCTTCTTCTCGTTCTCTCTTATTATCTTTTTTTTTACAGTTTCTGACCTGCGTGTCCTCTTGTTCCTTTGCAGGGGTTTGATGATTTGGCTGCATGGATCGTTGAAGACCGTGCTCACCTGGAAGGGGAAGTCCTCGAATGGCGGAAGGCATGCTAGGCCGCCGAGCTTGCTGCCAAGGAATGGCAGGCGGACAAGGTGAAGCTGGAAGCCATGTCAGAGAGGGTAAAGGGGCTTGAGACGCATTTGGAACAATCGGAGGGTCATTCCATCTTGCTCCAAGGCGACCTAGAGATTCGTGAGGAAGAACTTCGTCGCCTCCGAGAGTCTGACCGCCTTGCCCGAATAGCTAAGGAACGGGACGCCTACGACCTGCAATTTCTTAAGGCTGATAGGGATTTAGCAAAGTCCCAGCTCTCTGCTGTCTGGTGAAAATCCGAGGCCGATCTACTCGCCTTCTAGTCTGAACTCCTTGCCCTTACCCAGGACCGGGATTCAGCTCGCCAAGAGCTGATGTCTTCACAGGGGCATGTTCAGGAGCTAACCCAACAGTTAGCTACTGATACGGAGAAGGCTGGCCTTGCTTCCCGTGATCTTTCCTTGGCACAGGAGGAGTTACAGGAACTTGGGGAGCGTCATGAGAAGTATAAGAAGAATCACTCAGGCATGGTTGAAGAGCTCAGGCAAGCTATGATGCAGATGGAGGCTTGGGAAAAACGCCTATTCAGAACGAAAGAAGAATTTGTCAAAGTTCAGGCTAAAGCTCGACGCCTGCGTGACTAATTAGCCTTTGTGCCGGATGTCAGGAGCCGTTCTTTTGGTTTCTGCTATGGCTCCAGTATCCTCAGGCTAAGGTCTCTTCTCTTGACCAATCCCTCCACAGATCTTGTTAACCTGGACTGGGATTTATTCATTCCTGATGAGAGCAGTCGCTATCGAGTCGACAAATTTGGGTGGAACGAGATGCCCGACGCCTTCGTAGGAATTTCCCCTCTGCCGCCCCCAGACGAGGCTTCATAATTTTTTATTCTTTTTTTTTTTTTTTTTTTT
>QEOT01000639.1:318893-349387 GCA_003123785.1 Pterocarya stenoptera
ATGTGGGCTTTGTAGTTCTCCAGATGATCCACTGGATCTTTGGACCTGTCGTACAAGTCTACCTGGGGCACCTTGAACTTTGGCGGGAAGGGCACGGCCATAATTCGTTCGCTATATGGCAGATCTATTCTGCCGAGCAGACACTCAACTGAAGAAGATCCTCCTATCTTCTTTGTCATTTCTTCATATTTCTCCGCCAGTTCTTTCAGCTCATCATGCATCTTTTCTTTCTCCGTCCGCCCTAGATGCAACTCCATATTGGATAGTTCTTCTCCTTCTCCTTGTTCGCTATGGGCGGGTACGGCGGTATCGCTGGATTCAGCATTCCTCCGTCGTAGGTCGTCATTTTCCTTTTTCAAGATTTCCATTGCCTCCAATGCTTGCTTAAACCTTTCCTCAGCGGCTGCTAGTCGTGCTTCGATGGGTTGATCCATTGCTCGGCTTGTCACAGAACGGGCGACAATTGGCATGTGAGAACCACGTAAAGGGATTATCAACCAGTGAATCCCACAGACGGTGCCAATGTAAAGGACGTGTCTCACTTCCAGACTGTTTAGCAAACCTGCACAATATCCCAAGTGAAGTTGGCCTGGTTCGCCTGGGAAAACTCAGATGCTTAAGTCAGTTTTAGAGTTGTTAAAATAATTCAATCAGCCCTCAACCAAGAGAAATGATCCCCCTTTTATTGAGGGTTACTTGGTATATATAAGATTCTGTTTTTACCCTTAGCTGATGTCAGATCTCTTTGTATTGATTCGAGTTTTAGGGCGCACTCTGTGTTTGAAGTGGTCACGTATCTGCATGGGATCCCTGCTTTCTTGTAGGCGGTTGCCTTTGATACGTCAGCTTCGTATGTTGGTGCCAAGAGCCTTTTCTGTTGGGCCCCTTTTCTATTTGGGCCTATTTTCTCAAAATGAGCTTTTTTATTATTATAAGCCCTCCAATATTATTAGAATATTATTTTTATTTAAAATTTGAAAAAATTGAATTGTTTATTGTATTTTGTTTGGAAATTTAAAAAAATTATAATGATTAAATTAGATGAAATGAAATAGACTGAGATAATTTCACTATCCAAATCAGACCAAATCATGTGAACGTTAGAAAAGCTTGAAAATATGAGCATTAGAAAAAAAACAAAAAAAATATTATCGTTAGAAGAATAAACAAACTACCGCTCAGATGATACCATATTTTTTAAACAAAAACTCTATAAAAGCACACTCCTAATAAAGCACGAATTGCACATCCTGCACATCTGCAGATAATGAAATGTCACATTTATCCTCATTTAAAACACAACCTCATATGTGTGACGGTGAGGGCCTCACCCTTCACCAATGGGAGAAGCGGAAGATTTCTCTTTTTCTTCGTCACAGTTGAGGCATAGTTTGGTGCTAAGGTATTCTCAAATTAGAATATCTCACTATTATTTATTATTTTATTATTATTTCTTATATATTTTTTTATTGTTATTCACTATTATTCAATATTATATCATTATCTTTTCACTATTATTCACATAATACCTTAGAATACCTCACTACCCAAACGCAATCTGAATTTAGGGTGGCGGAGTGAAGTATTGTTGAGAATAGTTGTTCCCTAACTTGGTTCTATTGCCTAAAGAAACACTTCTATCACCAGACGGCAGACAAAAAAGTCAAGTTAAACATGTTTTCCTCCACAACTGGCTGCTGTATCTATTGTTGGAACATCAAACCTTTTATCATCTTTTTTTTTTATTATTATTATTTTAGAAACTCTTGATATCCTAATGTAACGACCCAGTCCAATAATTCTAATGTCAAGATATTAATAATTTTTATTAGATCGAAATTATATTTAATGGGCCATATTGGATAAGTTGACAAGCGATAAATTATTGAGGTTGATTATGAGTTTTTTTTTTAATCAAATTAGGAGTTTTAATTAGGCTCAATAATTATGTTAAATCCCATTTATTATTTATTGAAAGAGTTAGACTCATTTTAGAATTTAAAAATCAACCATTAGAAATTTATTTCAGTTTAAAATTATTACTGATTAAAGTCCCCTAAGTTGTCTCAGTTACTGCCAATTCTACATTCAATGAATTATTATATCATATTTTTAAATTCAAACTCTTTTCTTGAATGATCGTGATCGAGTCCAACTCGAACTCAAACTCGTCGGCATCCTATTCCAACAGTGATACAACTCTAGTAGTTTTTTTTTTTAATTTATTTTTATAATAACAGATTACTTTCCATTCATTAATTGAGGACATACAAAGTTGACTTAAAAAATAAACCAATTACAAGCATTGGTAGTTTCCCAGTACACTTCCGTGACTGACATAGTCTAGTCCAGACGACAAATCTCTATAGACCTAAGTCTAAAAGATAGCCCACCTCTGTCTACGACAGAGGTCTCAGTAACCAAGTAACCAAACTCCATACCCGACAAATCGGAATATGGAGAACCAAACCCCGTACACCACCGCCTAAGCAAAGGGGGGAGAAACAACCTTCGAACTAAGGTTCGAAGGCACAACGTTTTTGGGTTTTTTTCTTGGAAATAAAGACATAGCATGAAATAAATTACATTGTGAAAACACTGTAATAAGGAAAAAATAGTGCACAAAAAGGCTGCTGGAGGGAAAACCGGTAGTCGAGCTTAGTAGATCCAGAGACGTCGGTTCGGGAACAGCCGCGCGTAGTGGTGGCAGAGAGTTCCTTGGTGGCGCGTGAAGGCCACGCGCAGCAATCTTCGAAATCTACACCCTGTGTGTGCGGGCAACGTGCCACTCCGGTTGATGCCGCCTTCAGTGGTTTTGCTGATTGGCAGCTGGGCAACCTCCAAGTGGGGCGCGTGTTGACTGTTTGATGCTGGAGAGACCCGAACGGCGATTCTTCCTTTATTTGGCCTGAAAAAACACAAGAAAAACCCTAAAACACTAGACCAGAAGAAAAAACCGTACACCATCTCCCAAATCTCTCTAGAAATATCTTCATTTCGCATGTTATTTGGAAAAAAATGATAAACCTCCCAATCCAGCACCGTGATCGATTTTGTATCGAAAATTTTAGGAAGCAACACCTCAAGATAGGTAGCTTGATCATAAATTAGGATTAGCATACGTTAGCTAGTTTTATATATTATTATTAAAGCCAGTTCTTTCGAAACCGGTGTTTACGTACCATGCATGTCATTATATTTGTAAGCATGTCATTATGATATTAGCTAAGAAATTTCAAATTTGTCAAATGGTATTTATAATGGTAATATAATAAAATGGTAATGATAGCCTTACATTTCCTTTACGACTGTTTTACTATCTAGATATATATATTTTTGCTCTTTGAATCTGGATTGAAAATCTCATAAAATGACATTATTGTATAATGTAGAAGAAAATAAACTTAATCAACCAATATTATCGTGTAATTTAATTAAAAATATCTACAACTTACATTACCTTTATTTCTAATATATTCTATCCTTCCGAAACACGTATCTGTTGGTCATATCTACAACTTCTTCCTATTATTTTTGAAAAATGCTACTTTGTCCACTCAATTTTCCGTCTCATTCTAACACCTCATGTATTTTAATTTTTTTCTTTTCCTAATAGTTAAGGAAGTGACTATTAGTGTATTGATATATTTCTATATTTTTTAATTTTTTTTAAAATGTTAAAAAATATGAAAAAAGAAAATGTCAATTTGGCCTAGCGGTCAAATGAAGTGGTGCTACACAAGCGGCTGAGTAGCACCGCTCATTATTTTTTATAGTGAGAACATTTCTATAGGGATTTGGGCCCATGACCACACGAAGGCAGCAAGGGCAGTGGGGCCCCGCATCTTGTCTGCCTGCCCTCCACTGCCAGGCCTTTACTTGGGTGATTTGGCAACCTCGGTTGTTGGATGTGGGGTGCAGGCCCACTTGCACCTAAGCACAAACGCAAGGACAAGGCTAGGGCCCACCTTCATTGGACCTCTTCTGTTTGCTTATTAATGTATACATACACACACATATATATTTAAAAAGTATTTTCTTTAATAAAACGACGTCGTTTTGGGAAAAATCCCAAATGATGTCGTTTTGATATAAGGTTCTTAATAAAAGTTCTCCCATCCCTTCCTCAGTCCCTTGAGTCCTCAATCCTCATATCTCTCTGCCACTGGTTTTATGTGTCATCTTCGTGGCCTCCCTCTCCCTCTTTTCATCAACCCCACCAGTATCTCTCTCTCTCTGGTTGGTTTTTATTCATCGGTCTCTCTCTCCTTCTCTCAATCAACCCAAAACTTTGGCTCATTGAGCCATGGCCAATGGTTTTTCACATTTTGTTTGGTTGGTAGTTGATTATGAAACCAAGTGTAGTCTTTTGTATGGTGGGTGGGTGGCGGACTTGGTTCGTACATTGGAAAGCAAACGGGGGGCGTAGACATTACCATTTACTACCGTAAAGAGAGAACCTACTAATTGAAATGGGAGTATAAAGTAGGGGTGAAAAAAATAATCAGTGAATTGGTAAACTAGATTGGACCGAACCGGTGGGTTTGGTCTAGTCTAGTACCCGTTCCATTTTTCTCAAAACTGGTCAAAATCGGTTTGGTTCTGATTTTCATTTTTCTAACACTGGATCGAATTGGACGGGACCGATTCATATATATTTTTTAATTTTTTATATTGTATAAAATATATAAAATATTTTTATTTGATTTTTTATATTATATAAATTTTTATATATAATATATATAATTATATGTAAAATAATTTTGTATTATATGATAAATTACTAATTAATATAATATTAAATTTTAAAATCTCATATAAATAGCTATATATTATCACTGTAGTCTATTGTATTAGTAGTTATACGATACTATATCACTATATATATTATAATATAATATCATATATCACTAAATTATATATTATAATATATCACTATAGTCTATAATATAATTATAATATACTACAATATTTTATCACTATATTATTATATACTATAATATATATACTATATAATATACGAAAAACCCATATCAAGCTTGATCGGAACCGGTAAAATCGGAAGTACCTGTTTAGGGTTGTAACCGGTGCAGAATCTGTTCTTCAAATCTCAAAACCAGTATATACCGGTTCGGTTCTAAAATATGTCCAAAACTGAACTGTTTACATCCTAGTTAAAAGCAAGTGTCTAAGTTATGTTTGCTATTATTAGAGAAGGAAAATAATATTTTCCTATTCCTTTAGGGAAATCTAGTTCTAAACCTCAATTAAAATCCTCAAATTATTTTTCTTATTTGTTGACAAGTTCGAGTTAATTAGTAGGAGATTAAGGTCAGTCGCAATATATATGGGGGTTCTTTCGCTAATTACCATGTAATAATTCTACAAATTTGTTGCTCTAGATCATTTTTCTATATGCAATTGACAATTTTATATATTAAGTTTTTCTAATTGCAAATTGGTATGCAAACATAACACATATTGAGTAACTTATTATAATCATAAAAATATCAAAATATCAATATTTTTATTTGAGATAATATAGCAAACTTCCCCATTATTGACTTGTTTGGCGAGTGATATGTTATAAGCTTGCGAATAGGTATTTTTTCTACATCAATGTTGAAATTATATTTTCAGACTGGATGACAATCCAATGGTGATTGAAGCTTACTAGCTTAGATACAGTATTCATGTAAACACGCGACCAAATACAAAGTAATAGCTTATTTCCCGGGAAACACCATTCAAGTACAAAAGTAATTATTTCACTGTTGATCTATATCCTCCAAAATGTCACTCATTTCATGAGCAATCGCGTGAATATATTCCCCGACAGTCAGATTTCTTGTTACGATTCTTGACATTCGCGTAGCAATCTAAATATGATTCACCATCTTTGGATCGGTTGCACTTAGCTGCTTTGCCTCTATCTTTGGAATTTTCGGTAGATGCGTCCTTTGAAGTGAGCATTCTGGCTATTTCTAAACCCATCATAACTCCAAATCAATGTACTCATGCGTTGCGAAGCACTCGTCCTGCATGAAGCCATCGCAACGGATGGTGGTGGCGTTGCTGTTGGTCTTGAGTAAACTAGAAGCCGTAGCTGCACAAGTAGGCCATGCAAGCGGCGGAGGCACAACCATGAGCAGTGCTACGAAAGTTAGTGAGAGAACACTCTTTTTTTAGGAAAATTCTAAACGGAGGCATGATAAGGGCCTGCCCGCGGATGACAGCTTGCGTGGAAACAAAATGCACCCTTTTGGACTAAATAAAACGGTGCATTTTGAGTCCACTGATATGCCTGCCTTGGACGCAAAACCGCACCGTTTTGCACTTTTATCAAATTTTCCTCTCCCTCCCAAGAACTCTCTGATCTCCTTGCCCTTGCGATTTCTGGTTCTTCATTTCTCAATTCCGTGCATTTCTCATCGTTTCTTGATCTTTCTTCCCCTTTCTTCTTCTTCGTTTCTCCTTCTAGGAATCTCTCCCCAACCCGATCTCTCCCCCAAACCTAAACCTAACCCTAACACAACTGTGAAATGCCGAGGAAGATTCGCACTCCAGCTATCCACCAAACAACGCCATCCTAGGTAACTTTCCCAACCCTATATACGTGTATTGGGGAATTTGTTGTCGGCTGATGATTTAGTGGATGAGCTTGATAGCTACATGTACCAAACTGTTAGTCTCTCCTCATCTCTAGTTATCGTGGTGGATGACTAATTAAAAAAAAAAATAGCGCTGTGGATGCCAATGCTTTGAAAATTATGTTTAAAAGTAAGCTTTGTGCCCACGGGAAACTCTTGCATTACAACACTAATACATGTTTGTTTATCCCCTTTGCTGTGAAGGTTTATCTTGTTCTATTTTATTTATTTATTTATTTTTATAATTCCTATAATAGGTAAAAAAAAAAAAAACTATTTTTTTTGTAGATGAAATGTGCATTTCTTCATTATTACTTGAACTTTATTTACCCATAAAGAAAATGTGCATAAACGTTTCTTCTTTGGTTTGTTTACTATTTTGTTGGGATTGTTGAATGCTTTCATCAGGTTGGACACCAAATAATTGTCACCTATGCAGAATGCATGGGACTACCATTATTCAGACGACGAATACAAGGATCTAAAATATTTTGTACCATATATGGTACATTTTATTTGAAATTGGAAAGTTGCTGGATGGAATTGGAAAATTTCATTGCCATATATGTTGTTGAGCAATATTTGGGACAGAAATTTTTGGATATACGTTGTTGAGCAATAGTAGTTTTTGGGACAGAAATTTTTGCTACAAATACTATTTGGTAGCAAATAATTACATTTTGCCACCAAAATCACGTCGTCGGAAAATTTTCGCCACAAATAACTATATTGGACTATTTTATTAGTCACGATTTGCAATCTATGAAAATTAAAGACCTTTTCTCACAAAATTACGCTCATCAGAAAAAGTTTATAGATAATTTTTTTTACAGCGACATATGCATTTATTAGTGATGAAATTAGTTGGTGACAAAAACTTTACAATTCCCGCAAATACAATTTGGTTGCAAATAATTACAATTTGCCACCAAATTCACGTCGTCAGAATAATCTCATTGCAAATAATTATATTAGACCATTTTCTATTTGTCACAAGTTACAATCTGTGAAAATTAAAAGCTTTTTCCCACCAATTAAGATCATCAGAAAAAGTTTGCACATTATATTAATTACTCTTCCCACCAATTAAGATCATCAGAAAAAATTTGTGGAAAATATTTTTTTATAGTGACATATGCATTCACTAGTGACAGAATCAGCTGGTGACAAAAAATTAACAATTCCTGCAAATAATAGTTGGTAGTAAATTGTTTTATTGTGATAAGATCTTAGTTGGTGACAAAAAAAATTTAAAATCTTACATATAATTATTCCCTTTTCTCTTTTCCCTCCCATTTCTCTGTCTCTCCTCCCTCCCTCTCTTCTAGTCGACTGCCCTTTCCCCTGTTCACTCTCTTCTCCTTCGACCACAGCGGCGCCGCCGCAGTGCAGCTAGGCAGTCACCGGCGTCAGCCTCCCCTCGCCAGTGCCAACCTCCCCCAGCCCCCACATTGCCGGCCTCCTCCCTCCATCCTGAAATAGCCCCTCCCTCACCCGATCTGCTCTCCTCTTCAGCCCTGGCTGCTGCAGCCTCCCACCGTCGCAGACCACCACCACCACCATGCCGGACCACCCCCACCTCCGATCTTGTAATACCCGCATCCTACTACGTAGGTTATTACGTCATTTCTTTTAATTTAATTTCTTAAGTCAAATATTTTTGAGATAAAGATTTTTATGATTTTAATATTTTATTATTTTATTTTAAGATATGTGTGCTTTTATTTTTTTTTATGTGGGTCATTAAAATAATTTAAGGAAACATTTTTATGATCTTAAAATATATTTTCTAAAACCCTTACCTTTTTATTTAATTGAAGAGTGGCCCAAATATTATCCACCATAGGATAAGCATATTTTTTTCATGGATTAATCCACACCATCCATTCCTTTAGCTTCCAAGAGAAGCTTTGAACCACTTTATCCCCATTGTTGACCGACCTCCCCCATGCCATTCGAACCCCTCTCTTCTTCTCCTATACGATGACTTCAAGCTTCTTGGTTAAGCTAAGGGGAAAAGCTTCTACAAGCCACAACTACAGCCCCCTCATCCACACGAAGACCCTCTCGGTTTCTCCTGCACCGAATGCCTCTCTTCTTCATTTCAAACCGATTCTCCATCTCCTCTTAAACTTAGAGTTCGGCTGAAGCACCTTCAAGGAGGATGAAATTCGTTGGTTTGGCCCTTCGGTTTTCCTTCTCCTCTTCCATTCGTGGCTTGCTAAACCAGGTAGTGCCCTGTTCTTCTAATTCTTCTTGTGATTATGGGACTGCAGAGTGAGTTATGCCATGCATTGGGAGTTTCAGATCTCCTGTGCTAGACGACTATTTTGTTGTGATTTTATGAGTTGATTCCTCCTTTTATTCCTTCTAATTTATGCCCTAGCTATGTAGAAACCGAATGGAGAAAATCATGCTCTGTTTTTCTGGGTCTTAGCTGTACATATACTCTGTTTTGGTGTGTGTTCCAGCCGTGTATGCTTGGATTTTCTGGGTTCCCAGCCATGCATATGTTCTATGATCCCAGCCGTGTTATGCTCTATTGTTTTCTGTTGATTTCCAGCCATGAATCTCATCTTGTTTGGTTCCAGCTATGTGTTATGCTCTGCCTTGATTTCCAACTGAATTATGCTATGTTTTCTGGAAATTCCAGCCGTGTGCGTGTGCTCTGTTTTTGGGTACCAGCCGTATGTAACTATAAGTTTCTTTGTTGTGTTATTCCTTGAGATTTGTTAAGCCTAGGCTATGTTTTGATTTTATCATGCCTTTAAGTGTTATATTAATGAAGTTGAAGTGGTATTTTAAGCATGTTTTTTTTTTCAAAACTTTTGGCCTAAGTAAGCCACTAGGAATTCTTACATTTAAATAGAAAGCTTGCCTTCGAGATTCTAGGTTGTCGAATACCCATTATGTGTGCTATAATTTCAGAAAAATATATCATGTTTTCTTAAGATTTCTACAACTCTAATATTGCTTAAGTGTGTAGTTGGGATTTTGGTTAAGTGAAGGATGTTTAAGGCAATGGATATACTATGACTTACTAGCTGCCCATGCATTTGTAAAATTTCTAAAATATGTTATGTTTTGAAGCCTAAATCAGCGCAATCCATCCCTTTGTTCAAAGCTTTACTTAGCTCAATTAAAGATGGATTTTAGCATGAAAAACCCTTGAATAGAAGTGACAAAAATTAATCCCTTTTGCGAACATTGGCCCTTTGTTGGAATTTACCTTCCGAATGATGTTGCAAAACTATCAATGCTGTTCTTGGTGAAAATTTCCAGATTTGAAGCAAACATCTTGCTCTTCCCTTTCTAAATTATTCCCACCATTTATGCATTTTAATCTATGATTTTCCATCTATCCTTCATGTAGAAAATATTGGCCTTTAGAAGAAATAGCTAGCATGTTATTTATTTTCATAAGTTTCTTTAAATTGTTTGAAATGAAGATTTTAAATGTTTTGGCTTAGTGCCATGCTTGATGGGTAGACGAACGGGCCTAAGAAAATGTTTAATTTCAAGTTAGAATTTAAGTGAGCATATGAGCGTATAGATTAGTAAGGCTCAAGGTAAGGTGGATGTTAATATGTCTATCTCATTTTATTAAATAGGAGTCTATTTTCAAGATCAAAGGAACTCGCTAGTAAAGCTCATAGGTAAGTAGCTATGACCATGCTTCTTACACCATGCTTTTCTTATGAAAGAATATATATCTCATGGTAAATGTTTCTCTAATGGAAAGGGTAAATAAATATAGTATGTACAAGCCTTTCCTTGATAGCCCCTGTTAAGTATCCTATCAATTATAATTGCGTGTATATGTATAAGGTAATGCATGCATGTAGGTTCCAAGTCATGAGATTTCCATGCATGTTCTCTCAAGAAACTTATGATTATTCCTATATGTAGTATAACATGAAAAATGCATCTTGCTCATGAAAATACATATGCATTGAACTAAGAAAGATGATGAAAATGTTTAAATGTAAAGGAAATGAAAGGAAAGGAACGTCTCATGTTTTATGCTTCAAGTGATGCTTTAAGTGAGTTTTAAAATGTCCCTATAAACTGATGCTTTAAATGTCCCTGAGAACTATTGTTTTAAAGGATGCCATGAGCTGGCATTTTAAAGGAAGTCTTAAAATGCCATGAACTGGCATTTTAAAGGAAGTCTTGAAAAGTGATGTTTAAGCCTATGCTTTTTAAGCTCGTGCTTTTAAATTGAATGATGTTTAAGCTTGTGTTTTAATGGTATTTAAACTTGTGCTTTAAACGATGTTTAAGCTTACGTTTTGAATGATGTTTAAGCTCACGCTTTTAAACGATGTTAAGCTCATGCTTTTAAATAATGAATAAGCTTCTCCTTTTTAAAAAAAATGATGTTTAAGCTTATATTTTTAAATAGCGTTTAAGTTCATGCTTTTCAATGAGAACTGACATTTTAAAACATATCTTGAAAGATGATGTTTAAACTCATGCCTCTCTCAATGATGTTTAAGTTCATGATTTTAAATGACATTCCTTTCCAATGAATGAAATGTTAAATGAAAAAGACCAAAATTGAATGAAAAGACGAAAGAACTGAAAGGAAATGAAACTTTCAATAAATGAAAATACGTAACGGCCACATGAAAGGAAAGGGGTACCCAATGAATGAATGGACAGATTGCAATGCCGGGTAGTAGTATCTGGCAGTGCACCCAGTACTGCACCCTAACGGAATAGGATTCCAACCCATGGCCATGGGCGAATCCATAAGTTTAAAAGACCGCTAACCCTAGCACACGGGGCGTAACAATGTACAATGGCCTATGAAAGTGAAAGATGAAAAGTATGAAAAGACGTAATGCATGAAAAGCATGTTATGCATGAAAGATGAAAAGCATGAAAGATCTTTATGCATGAAAGCCTAGTTATTTCTAAGAATGTTTATGCATGAAATGTTAGCAAATGTTTACGTATGCATGTTTTCAAAAGGAAAAGAATAGATGCCTAGTATGTCCACTGCATGGTGTACTGCTTACTTAGTAGTAGACTCACTTTTGTGTTAAATGTTTTAAACGTCTAGGAAATGATGAAAAGGCTGGGGAGCAAGGCATTACTGCAGAGAGAGAGGCAGACACTTAGTGTCTTCCCTATCGATGAGGAAAAAGAAAGGAAGGAAAAAGAGAAAGAAAAATATGCTAAGAAGATGTACGTACGTGGCGATGCCGCCCTTCGCAGGGTGGGGTCGTTACAAAGTTTGGTATCAGAGCAAAGGTTATAAGGTCCTGTAGACTTTAGGGATGAACTAAGCTGAAGTCCTCTCTCTAAAGTATGCCAAGCTCCGCAGCAAGTTTAAAAGGTATTTTTTTTTATTGAGTATCATGAATAATGTTAGAATGATTACAAGTCATGAGTAATTGTTTCATATGAGTCCAATGCTACTGTTATACGTGTTGGGGACGACCCCATTCCCATAATGTAGAGAATTAGAAGGAGGTTCCATGAGATACGAGGGACCTCACCAATGCAATCGTATGCCTGATAGAGAAAGCTAATTGCGGACAAATCGAGACGCAAAGGCAATCCAACATTCAACAACATTCGAACTACTCGGTATCAAATGCTGGCAACTGGATCAAGCACCTAGAGAAGATCTTCTACGTAGTCTTGTGTCTGAAACAAGAGAAGATGGAATTCACTGCTTACAACCTATGTGACGTGGCGAACGGGTGTTGGAAGTCTACTCGTGGGCTTATTCCTCAAGAGTTACAAGAGGCAACTTCACTTTCGTAGGCGATATTTAAAGAAGCTCTCATTGACCGGTTCTTTCCCTTTTTCCCCATCGTGCATTAGTATTAGGCGATTATGGTGCCACACGTTCTTTTATATCCCGGGTTTTTGTAGTTCTATCACACTCATTCTTTATTGTGTGGTGAATTGTGCAGATGGAATCTAAGTGTGGATAAGAAATCTGTAGAACCATTACTACTTCAAAGCAAGGTAAGCTTCTATGGCTATCTTCCTTATTATCAGTTTGTTAATGTTGTCAAATGCATTTCATGCATATTTGATAAGCAATGCTATGTTGTAAATTGCATATGTGAAGAGTGTGCTCTGATTGTGCTAGTTGAATATGTATATACTATGAACGATTAGTTCAATATAATGATATGATGTTGTGTACACAGAAACAAACTTGCATGCTTTTTATTGTGATAAGATCTTAGTTACTCTGTCCCTGATAATGGAAGTAGATCTTTGCAATACAGGTTTTAAGCTCAAATTGATCATAGCTGAGAAATGGGTAAAAATCTAAAGTAAAGTTAATCAATTACAATAAAGCAACCCTCTTAAGCCTAATTTCTTATTGTGCTAGTTTTTCTTGTAATGATGTATCGTGCTCTAATAATCTAGATTGGGATGGGAAGAAATTCTACTAATTAAAGTTGTGGCTTGGGTAGTTTTAATCATTGAATTTGATAGTTGCTAGCTTATTTTTTTTCCCTCTTATTTGGTTTTAGATGCTAATTTGTGCATGTTTATGCCTTGTATATTAGTCCATCTTTTATACTCCTACTTTTGATGTTGGACGGTCAATGTCAATTGAACATCAATAAAGCTAGTTTGAAAGTTTTACATCTATTGTGATTAAGTTTTTTAATTAAAATGGTCTATTTTTTTTTTCATTTAAGGGCTGCTACAGTCGGTAGCTAGCAATCAAAGTGGGAATATGAGAGGGATCAAGGTGGGCCAACCCGGTAATCAAAGTACTTCATTAATCTAATTTGTGTTCATAGTAGTTTTTTTTTTTTTTCAGTTTTTTGTCGTCTCTTATTTGTAAGCCTAGAGATTTCCACATATGTGTACTTAGTCAATGTGGTCAAATGCAATTGTAAACTTTTATAGTTTTACTTTTCTGCTATTGTAAGCTTTTCTAGTTTGATTTTGAGATTTGTTTGCTTTCAGCTCTGATTTAGTGCATAATATATTATTACCGACGTTAGTGTATTGGTAATATATTATTCACATTTTTTGTATTTTAGGTATAAGGTTTTGATGCTATTTTACTAGTTTTTTTTTTTAATTTCATAAAACACTATTTCCGGTGAACATAAATCGCCGAAAATATTTATGTTCGCCAGAAATATTTTTTTGGTTGCAAATGTATATTTCGCACGATTTCCACTGTGGCAGATAAGTATTTCCGACCCCTGTTAACCATGGTTGGCATATTTTTTGCGACAAAAGTTTGCACTTTTGTGAGGAAAGGAATTGCCAGAAATACTCTTATTTCTGATGAACATTTCACTCGCAAGATTAAGTACTATCTCTTAGGACATAATTCCCAGGAGTCAGCTACGACTTGAAGTGGCGGAAGAAAGTCATTTCCGACACAAATATAGACTAATTGTGACAAAATCGCTTGTGGGAAAAAGCCTAATTTGTTGTAGTGATGCTACAACCAAATGGCTTGGTGAGCATTAGAGATTTGAGTGGGGGAATTAATAAAATCTTAAGATCCCATAATGTTTGGGAGGGAGGTTTTTGCCATTTTTAATGAATTCCAAGGGACAAAATTGTAATCTTGACTGGTTCTTTTTTAGTATAAGCCATATGTGGCTTTGGATGCAATTGGAGTGTTCTTATTTCTTGGATACAAATTTGGCTTAAGGCTGCATCATCAAATAATGGGAAAACTTTCAGTGACGACATGATATTAAATTTGAATTATTGAAATATGAATGAGTCAATTGCTTTTCTTTCTGCATCTGATAATATGGATTCATATAAATGGCATGCTAGGCTTGGCCATATAGGGCAAGATAGAATGACTCGGTTAGCTAGAGAGGGCTTAATAGGCAATCTCGCTAAAGTCATCTTGCCCACATGTGAACATTGTCTAATGGGAAAAGCTAAGAGAAAACTGTTTGGAAAAGCCACTAGGGCATCTTTTCCACTGCAATTAGTCCATTCAGACATCTGTGGTCCAATGAGTGTGAGGGCAAGACACGGAGGTGTCTACTTCATCACATTTATAGATGATTTTTCACGTTACGGTCATGTCTACTTAATCTCCCATAAGTCTGAAGCATTAGAGTGCTTTAAGCGGTATTTAAGGATGGTTGAGAATCAGTTAGACAAGAGTTTAAAAACTCTAAGAACTGACCGAGGACGAGAATATCTCTCTGAGCAATTTAAAAGGCTCTGTGATGAAAAAGGAATCAAGAGACAGTTGACGATGCCAAGTACGCCACAGCAAAATGGTGTGGCGGAAAGGAGAAATCGAACACTGCTTGAGATGGTTAGGTCAATGATGGCGCAAGCAAACCTTCCAATTTCTTTTTGGGGGGATGCACTTTTGACTGCTGCCTACATTCTTAACCGAGTGCCCTCCAAATCAGTAACTTCCACCCCATATGAACTATGGACCGGCGAGAAACCCAATTTGAGTAACTTGCGGCCATGGGGTTCAACGGGTTTTGTTCACGATCTTTCTCATAAGTATGGGAAATTAGGCCCTAGAGGGAAGAAGTGTATCTTTATAAGGTACTCAGAACACTCTAAAGGGTATGTGTTAATAGGTGAACAAACTGATGGAAGTGTGACTGAAATTGAATCACGAGATGTGGACTTCATTGAAAATGAATTTCCAAGTAGAGGTGAGGTTGATAGGAGTTTAGAACTTCATGAGATTATGGAACAAGAGGAAAGTGCTCCAAGGAATTTAGTTGAGAATGAGGAAGAAATTCTTCAAGCTCCTACAAATAAGGACTTAAATCCGAGTGGGAGCACACCACTTGTCAATCAATCACAACAACCTCAGCCGCGTAGAAGCACACGTGAAAGTATTCCCCGTCGTCGTTTTGAGATTGAAGGGGAAGCTTTTATGGTAGCTCCGCATGATGATGATGAGCCTAGGACAATTCATGAGGCTCTCTCATCTTCTACTAAAGATGAGTGGATGAAAGCTCTTAATGATGAAATTGAGTCTATGAAAACTAACCAGGTCTGGGATCTGGTTGATCTACCGACAGGGCGTAAGACTATTGGGAACAAATGGGTTCTTAAAGTCAAACGCAAGTCGGATGGATC
Source organism: Pterocarya stenoptera (assembly GCA_003123785.1). NCBI lineage: Eukaryota > Viridiplantae > Streptophyta > Magnoliopsida > Fagales > Juglandaceae > Pterocarya > Pterocarya stenoptera. The sequence continues at coordinate 334,622 of QEOT01000639.1, forward strand.
GATAGATAAGTACAAAGCTCGCTTAGTGGCGAAAGGATATACCCAACAGGAGGGTATAGACTATGAAGAAACTTTTTCACCAGTTGTGAGGTTTGCTTCAATTCGCCTGATTCTAGCTATAGTAGCAAACATGGATTTGGAACTCTACCAAATGGATGTTAAGACAGCATTTCTCAATGGAGAACTAGATGAGGAGATCTATATGGATCAACCAACGGGTTTTGTGGTCAAAGGTCAAGAGCGCAAAGTGTGCAAGCTCAAACGATCTATATATGGCCTAAAACAATCATCTAGGCAATGGTACCTCAGATTCCATCGAGCCGTTCTTTCGAATGGGTTTACGATGATCACAGAGGACCATTGTGTCTATGTCAAAAGATCCAAGAAGAGTTTCATTATGTTGTCATTATATGTTGACGACATACTACTAGCTGGAAATGATAAAGGGTTGATAGTAGCCACAAAAGAGTGGTTATCCTTTAATTTTGAGATGAAGGATATGGGTGAGGCAGAATACATTCTGGGAGTTAAGATCTATAGAGATCGCTCAAAGAGAATATTGTGTTTGTCCCAACAGACTTACATAAAGAAAGTTCTCGAACGCTTCCTAATGAGTGAATGTAAACCCATTGACACCCCTGTTGCAAAAAGCGAGAACTTATCTAAAGAGTTGTGTCCTAAGACTCAAAGAGAAAAGGAAAAGATGGCCCGTGTCTCCTATGCTAATGCTGTGGGTAGTCTGATGTACGCAATGATGTGTACTCGGCCTGACATATACTATGCAGTTGGCTTAGTGAGTAGGTTCCAATCTAACCCTGGACTGGCTCACTGGAAAGCAGTCAAAAGGATTATGCGATATCTGAAGGGAACTGCAGACTATGTGCTGTGCTATCAAGGTTCAGATTTGCAGCTAAGAGGTTACAGCGATGCCGACTGGGACAGTGACCTAGATGAGCGTAAATCAACCACTGGGTATATCTTTCTGCTCAACAATGGCGCCATTACATGGAGCAGCAAGAAACAACCCTGTATAGCTTTATCCACCATGGAGACAGAATACATAGCTTGTTCTGCAGCAGTTCAAGAAGCTGTTTGGTTACGGAGGTTCCTCAAGCATTTAGATATTGGCACGGATACTTCAGATCCGGTGACAATATTCTGCGATAGCACGGCTGCTCTTGCATATGCTAAGGACTCTAAGTATCACGGAAGGACCAAACACATAGATATTAGATATCACTACATCAGAGACATGGTAGCACAAAAGGAAGTGGTTCTGAAACATCTTTCTACGAGTCGCATGGTTGCTGATCCCTTAACGAAGCCTATAGCAAGAGATGTCTTTGAGGCTCATGTTAAGAATCTAGGACTGCGTAGATTATAAATGTAATTTGTATTACAAATGACATTGAGATGTAATATTTCCTTTGGGATATTAATACAATATGATTCAGTTATTGTCTTTATTGTATTGTTTTTTCTAATACACACACAAGATATGTCAACAAGCTTAGATCGGCTCACTCACACGAGCGATCGCCTCTAACGCTTGAGTAGCGAGTAGAGATGAGACATTGTGTCCCTAGGTACTTGTCCAAAGGGATAAGTTGGTTGATACAAAATATGTCACCTTAGTGGGAGCTAAGATGAGGTCCATTGAATGGACTATGCATGGGTTACCTCACCATCCATGTAGCCTGTAGTTAGCCAGATGCGAGATTCTCTTTGACGCCTCGGAGGCGTGCAAATTGAGGAACTCGGGTTAGACGCCTAAGGAGCGACTAGACCAAGATCTGTATGGTGTTGATATAGACATATGCTCTTTGAGAAAGAGAAATCCACCATAGCATGTGTTTCATACTACATGTGCTTATACGACCTTATGGGTAAGTGAGTAAAAAGTTTCCCTCTTTCTCACTGTGTGAGTCTCATTTTATTAAGTGTCCTTTACCTTTGACTGTGTCACGAGATGGAGGTTGTGATGACTGCTACTTTGGCATGCTGTCTATGGCCATGATTAATACGATCTAAAGAGGCATCGCTGGGAAAGCGATTCGACCAAAAATTGAGTGATATGAGTGCAAAGGAAAGATTCTACGATATCGTATCTTCGATAGTGTTTGCTGACGTCAAACTATGACGCTACATTTTGGTAGCGGCTAAGGTTGTGAACACATTGAAATAATTTGAAGGTAGTCAAGCATTGTTCTAAGTTTTTTAACTCAAGAGGGTTCGAAAATGCTTGATTTTGATACGATTGAATGAGTCTAGGACATGACCAGACACTTTAGGGATGTTACTATGCTGGTCTTCTCTGGGAGAGATTTGGTGTATGTACTCCCACCTTTCTACAGATGTGCTTGGTGGTCGCACGGTCTATTTACTTGTATGAACAAGATTGAGAACATTAGAGAGATGCAGACCTGGGGTCATGCCCACTGTGTGCGAGTGGGAGATGTTAGCAGGTGAAAGGAGGGGCACCCACGTTGGCTGACCCCCTCCCTTCTGCATATCAACGTATGGCATTAAGCCATACGTTACATGTCTTGTAACGCATGGCTTAATGCCATGCGTTACAAGCCGTTATACTGCATTTATTTGCAGTGTAACGGCTAGCCTTTGGTGGACTATATATAGTCCCTCTCAAGAAGGTTTTGGCACCATTCTGAGAAAAGGAAAAATCTCTCTCTTTTTTGTTCTCTCTTGAAAGAGTATTTAGGCTGTGGATTTGTTAAGTGTTACTCTAGTTTTATACTACGTAGTACACTTCGCCACTAAAAGGAAGAGCTTGTGAGTTGTCAATCTGGAGAAACTTGTGGAGCAATTTTGTGAGCTGAGCTTGAGGTATTTTTTCCGATGTATTTTCTTACACGATGATTACCACTAGCACCACCAGTACTCTTTGCCGTTTCTCCCACCATCTCAACGCCTCTTTGTGAGCCCTTAACTTGATCAGGAGCTTTGTTGTCGGCGAACTTAAAGACTAGTGCGTTTTGAATGAGGAGTTACAGAAGAGTACTACTCCGTATTTAAAGACATCGATAGTCGATAATTATGACCACAACGGCTGTGAAATGACAAGAAAAGCCACGTACTTTTTGCATTAATTTGTGGATATATATATATATATATATTTATATATATGGCTGTTGTATGCATGGTGCATATGAACGCAGCGCAAAATTACAGCAGGGGAATTTTTTAGATGCATGTGGCATTGCCCATGTTTCATCTTATTGAAAAGTTGGTTGTAAAGTGTAAATAGCTCAAACTTATTGACAAAGTTAGTTTGTCTCTTTATAATACTTTGTCCCTAAAAATAACATTCTTTTCTCAATGATCTTTTCAGGCGGGGATACTTCTTGCGCACCGACACTATGCCATGCGGTCATGTGCAAGTGGACCTCTTTCCCGTGAGATCATCAGATAGTGAAAGTTTGTCTGAAGCGTAGATCTTGATTCCCTGCATGTGAGAGTCTGTTGGCTCATTACGGAACTAATTTGGGGCCACATCGAAAGCCAGTACATAAAATAATAACGAAACTTACCACGAAAAACATAAAATTTCTCAATTAATTACTTCATATTTAATTTGCATAATATTTTTTTGGAACGTATTAATGTATTTGTTATTCAAAAAACGAGAGATATTTGTATACAACTCCCTAAAATAATATGGTTGTATGCTCCCATTGACTTGTCTAATTGCATGATGCACAGAAAATAATACTCGTTTTTTTTTCAAGCAATTGACGGAATAATATTATCTATGTCTATGCATAGTTGGGGAGCATTAATAATTTAATGACCTCAATGTCACATAAATATAGGAGCATTCTCCCATATTTTTAGTCACTTACACAATTTTGTAGAGAAACTCTGAAAAAAAAACTTCAGAATTGCTATATGCAGTTGGTGACTTTATTATATCTTGGAGGTGAATTGCTTGTAACCTGGTAGCAAACTCTTTCGAGTGGGGGCAATTATCATCTTAAAGATAGTATTCTACACACCTCGAAGTCGCACTTATTTTTTATATTATTGTATCTACACAATTTTCTTCAACAATTTTAAGGTGATAATCGCAATGGGATCAGAATCTGATATGACGACTTTCAATATTATGAATCAAGATTTTGTCAAACTAGATAAGTTTGATGGAACGAATTTTAATCGCTGGAAAGACAAGTTGATGTTCATTCTTACAGCATTGAAGATTTCGTATGTTTTGGATTCGAACTTGCTAGTACTTCTAGAACCCAAATCTGACAATAATGATAAAATCAAGGCGGCGCAAGAAGCGCGAAGAAGATGAATTGGTATATAGATGACACATTCTAAATACACTTTCCGATCATCTCTATGACTTGATTACATCAATCAAGTTACCAAAAGAGATTTGGAATGTCTTGAGATTAAAATATAGAATCGAAAAGTAAGGTACAGTTAAATTCTTTATTATGAAATATTTTGAATTTACAATGAATGATAATGTTTCTTTGATGGATCAAGTCCATGAATTGCAAGTTTTGGTGAATAAACTTCAAGATCATAATGTTGAAGTTTCTGAACCTTTGCAAGTTGGGGCTATTATTGCCAAACTTCTTCCAAGTTGGAATTATTATAGAAAAAAGCTTATACACACAATAGAAGATTTCACTATAGAGCAAATTCAAAAACATTTAAGAATTGAAGAGGAAACTCGAATTTGTGATAAGAAATTATTTTCTCAAAATAGCTCTAAAGTGAACTTTGTTGATGAGAAAAATAAGTTTCAAAAGATTTTTGGAGGAAACAAGAGAAAATATAATAAATTTTCCAACAAATGTGACAAGTCTAAAAAAATAAAAACTTGTTACATTTGCGGAAAGAATGGACACTTTAAGCATGAATGCAGGTACAAGAAGAAATACAAGAAAAAAAGTGGCAATCCCAATAGTGCAAATTTGATCGAAAATGAGATTTCAGAAATTGTGGCCATAGTCTCTGAAATGTACATTAGCATGATTACATAGTTAAATATGACTACAACAACCGAGTCATCTGATTGGTGGTATGATTCAGGCGCTACCGTCCATGTTTGCAATAAAAAATCTCAGTTAAAAAATTATGAAGATGCAGCAGATGGACATGTAGTACTAATGGGAAATCACAACTCTGCAAAAGTTGTGGAAAAAGGAACTGTGGAACTTCAGTTCACTTCTGGAAAGAAACTTATTTTTGTTAATGTTCTTCATGTCCCAGAAATAAAGGAAAATCTTGTATTTGCAAATTTTCTTTGTAAGGATGATGTCAAGACTGTAATCGAGTATGATAATGTAATTCTTTCCAAAGAGGGAGTGTTTGTTGGAAAATGGTACTTTTGTGATGGAATGTATAAACTAAGTATTAATAAAATAATTTTTGATTCTACTTATATTGTTGAGTCTTCTACTTTGTGGCATAATCATTTAGCACATTTGAATTTTAAATCTTTAAAGTTTATGTCTAAAGATAGTTTAATTTCATACAATCATAAACATGGTGCTAAATGTGAAATTTGCATTCAAGCAAAAATGACAAAAAACCTTTTCCAAAAACAGACAATCATACACAATTATTAGAACTTGTGCATTCTGATATTTGTGAATTAAATGGTATTTTAACTAGAGGAGGCAATAGATATTTTATTGATTTTATTGATGATTTCTCAATATATACGTATGTATATTTAATGAAAAGGATGAAGGCTTAAATATGTTTCAATCTTACAAGTCTGTTGTTGAAAATCAAAAGGAAAAGAAAATTAAGATTCTTCGCAGTGACAGAGGCGGTGAATATTTTCCTACTGAATTTTCTTTGTATTGCGAGGAGAATGGCATAATAAATCAAACTAGTGCACCCTATACCCCACATCAAAACAGTTTAGCAAAAAGAAAAAAATAGAACACTAGTTGATATCTTAAATGCTATGATTTTGAATGTAAAATTGTCTTTTAATTTGTGGAGAGAAGCATTGCTCATGGCATGTTATTTGCATAGTAGAATACCTTCTATGAAATTCAAACTTTCACCATATGAATTCTGGGAATGTAGGAAACCAAATCTAGAATACCTAAGGGTATGTGATTGTTTAGCCTTTTATAGAGTTATAGACCCAAAAAGAATAAATTAGGTCCAAGGGCAATCAAGAGTATTTTTGTAGGATATGCTGAGAATTCAAAATCATATAGACTTTTGGATTTGGATTCTAACGTTATAGTAGAATCAAAGGATGTAGAGTTTATTGAAAATAAATTCTATAATGACTCTAAAGCAGTATCAGATCCTACTTAAAGACTAGAATCTGACTTGAGTTGGAAAATGAATTGTATAATTCCTGGTACATTGACTAAACCGAGGATAAGTCAAAGAGTTAGAAAAGAGAAAAGCTTGGATCTAAATTTTGTGTCATCTCAGGCTGTTGTTTTCCTTTTAGAAAAAAATAAAGATGGTGTTTTAAATAAGATACTCATTCTATTAAATATAGAAGAAGATCCAAAAACAGTGAAAGAAGCTATGACTTTTAGAGATGTTGCATTTTGGAAAGAGGCGATAAATGATGAAATAAACTTAATATTGTCAAACAATACTTGGGTTTTAGTAGACTTGCTTCCTAGATCAAAATCTATTGGTTGCAAATGGGTATTTAGGAGAAAATATGATACAGAGGAGTCTCTTCAAACTTTTAAGACCAAATTAGTAGCCAAAAGTTTTAAACAAAAATAGGGCATAGACTCTTTTGATACGTATGCCCCAGTGGTTAGATTTACATCCATTAGAGTGCTTATGGCACTGGCTTCAATATATAACTTATATGTACACCAAATGAATGCTAAAACTATTTTCCTAAATGGTGAAATGGATGAAGACGTATACATGGAACAAGCTGAAGGATTTGTTATGCATGGGCATGAAAAGAAAGTTTACAAATTAATTTAGTGATTGTATAAATTAAAGCCAGCATCAAAACAATGGCATGAGAAATTTAATTTGGTAATTTTATCTCATGGATTTAGGCATAATAATGCTGATAAGTGTATTTATTCCAAATTCACGGATTGTTATGGTGTTATAATGTCTTTATGTTGATGACTTGCTTATATTTGGAACAAATATTGAAGGAATATATGAAACTAAGAAGTATTTATCTTCATAGTTCAAAATGAAGGATCTTAATGAAGTTGACACTATTTTGGATGTCAAAGTAAGGAAACATAGTGGGGGTTATACTTTATGTCAATCTCATTATGTTGAGAAAATGATTCTTAAATTTCAACACTTAGGAATTAAATAAGCAAATACCCCATATGACTCTTCATTTAAATTAATTGAGAATGCTGGTAAAGCAATTGCTCAGTTAAAATATGCTAGTGCAATTGGTAGTTTAATGTATGCAATGCATTGCACTAAACTAGATATTTCCTTTGCATTATGTAAACTTTCTAGATATACGGGTAATCCTAGTACGGAGCATTGGAAAGCAATTAGTAGTCATTGGGTATCTTAGGCCTCGTTTGTTTTCAGAAAACATCTCATCTCAATTTCATCATTACACTTTTCCAAATTCTAATACAAAATAAAATAAACAATTCAAATTTTTTAAATTCATCTCATCTTATTCCATTTAATCATTACAACTTTCCCAAATTCCAATACAAAATAAAATAAATAATTCAACTTTTTCAAATTTCAAAATAAAAATAATATTAAAAAATATATTCTAATAATACTTTATTTAATATTTTAACTTTAATCTCAACTCATCTCCAAAAACAAACGAGGCCTTAAAAGAACTAGTTCGTTAGGACTGTATTATACCAATTTTCCTCNAAACAATTCAAATTTTTTAAATTCATCTCATCTTATTCCATTTAATCATTACAACTTTCCCAAATTCCAATACAAAATAAAATAAATAATTCAACTTTTTCAAATTCCAAAATAAAAATAATATTAAAAAATATATTCTAATAATACTTTATTTAATATTTTAACTTTAATCTCAACTCATCTCCAAAAACAAACGAGGCCTTAAAAGAACTAGTTCGTTAGGACTGTATTATACCAATTTTCCTGCTGTACTATAAGGGTATTGTGATGCTAATTGGCTTACTAGTGCAAGTGATAATAAGGCTACGTCTGGCTGGGTTTTCACCCTTGGTTGTGGAGCTGTTTCATGGGCTTCTAAGAAACAGACATGTATTTCACATTCTATAATGGAATATGAATTTGTAGCTTTGGTGGCAGCAGGCAAAGAGGCAGAATGGTTTAGAAATTTGTTATTTGACATAAAGTTGTGACCACAACCAATGTCAGCCATTTTTTTGCATTGTGATAGTGAAGCTACTATGTCTAGTGCTTATAGTAAGGTCTATAATGAAAAATCTAGACATATTAGTTTCAGACATGAATATGTCAAACAATTAATAAGTGATGGTATTATCACTATTGTATATGTGCAGTCAAGTAAAAACTTAGTAGATCCTTTCACAAAGGGTCTCTTGAGAGATATGGTGAATAGTACATCTAGTGGAATGAGTTTGAAACATTTCTTTTAAAAAAATCACTTGTCATAGGAACCCAACCTTATACTACTAATAAATAGTCTAAGGTTTAATGGGTAATAACAAGTTACAGTTATGTGGCTGTGATAGCACTGAAATTTAATTTAATGTGAGAATTCCTTCCAGGATGGTCAGTGCTGACTGTTACACTAAATGTAGGATGAGTATTATACTCTTAATGAAGTTCAATATTTGTATAAGTGTCTAAAGTAACAGAGACACAAAAAGGAACTTTACCTATATGAATATAAAAGGTGGGGATAACTTTTAGCACAAGTTTAAGATTTACTTTTGCAAATGTTCATGAATGTCAGGATGGAGCACATGGATTAGTGCAAATAATTAGTGAGTTATCACGCTAAAATTGGATTGAATCATGTGTGTGGTATTTTCGTTCTTAACATATAGAGTATTGGTTTAAGCTTAGACCACCAATGACTTTGTTAAGAATTTGAGATACTTATACTAATTGAAGATTTAAGTCGAGAGATAAGTTCTTGTATGCATGAGGATATCAGTATTTGATTGAAAATTTAATATCGCAATCTAAGTGGGGGATTGTTATATTTATTATAGATTGTGATATTAAATATGTTAATTTATTGAATGCGAGTTATTATTTATTTAAGTGAACTACTATCTCAAAGAGATGTATTGGTTCATTGGTAATGGTGTGTTGTTTCAAATGAAAGGGCAGGAGTTCCAAACTCTGCAAGTATAATTTGATTTATTTTGTGAAGTGTTGAACTTAGGCAGACACAATGTTTGGGCCGGCCAAGCCTTACACGTGGGCCAAAAAGTCACAACGGTGCTTGCACATGGGTTGAATAAGCACTTTGATAGGGTGCAATGTTTCAAAAATCAATTTAATTGAAAATGCACTTTTGGAGACTGCTGACCACTAGGCTAGGCACATACCCTTTGGTCTTTAAGTGAAATATCATGACCTTTAAACCAGTAACTGCTAGTTGAAAAATAACAAGTTAATAGTTGTAATCTTTCACATGGTGTCACTACATTCTCTATAAATAGGAGATGAGACCCATGAATTTATTCGTTCCATTCTCCCATATTTTCAGTCACTTACACAATTTTATAGAGAAACTCAAACTTCATAATTGCTCTCTGCAGTTGATGACTTTGTTGTATCTTGGAGGTAAATTGCTTGTAACCCGGTAGCAAACTCTTTCGAGTGGGGGTAATTATCACCTTAATCTTCACTCCATCTTCGAACGTTCCAAACTCCTATGCTTTTATCAACGGAATCGAAGTATGGCCAATGCCTTCTAATCTCTATTACACTCCGGCGGAGGATCAAGGATTTTCTTTAATTGGCCAGAACAACCAGTACAGCATCAAGAACATCACTGCTCTCGAGACAGTATACAGATTAAATGTTGGAGGGTGCTCCATCTCAACCAAGGAAGACATCAGCTTAGAAAGTAGCCAACGTCATTCTATGGGGTGGTGGTGAAAAAGGTGTGCCCGTATATAGGGACTGTGCTGTTGTTATGGTTGATAAATTAGGAAGCCACAGGAAAGTGAACCTCTATATTGCAATAGGAGCATAACCGCAATGGACTGCCTACCACGATGCAATATTGAATGGCGCCGAAATATTTAAAGTAAGCGACATCAATGGCAATAATCTCATGCCCAACCCCGATCCTCTTCCGTTGCCACCATAGATTGCGCCTCCAAGGCCATCGTCGAAGCTGAAGAAGAATGAAACGAAAATAATTGTCGTCGCTACTGGCAGAGTTGCCAACTTTGTTATGGCGTCATTTGTTGCATTATTGATTTTTTAGTGGGGTAAGAGTGTCACGGATTCGAACTCCACCTCTGGGACTACTTGGTGGGCACCATTTTCTTGCTCTACGACCAAGTCAACCAAGACCTGCGAATCATCTCTACCTACGTCCCTGAGTCACTACTTTTTGTTGGCTAAGATTAGAGTTGCCACCCACAACTTCGACGATGTTTTCATTATTGGTGTCGAGGGTTTTAGAAAAGTTTACAAAGCGTACATTAATGGTGGGACCCACCAAGTGGCGATCAAGCGATTGGCACTCGGCTCTCAACAAGGGGCTCACAAATTTGAGACCGAGATCGAGATGCTCTCCCAACTTTGCCACTTGCATTTGGTTTCCTTGATTGGATATTGTAACGATGGTAATGAGATGATATTGGTGTATGATTATATGGCTCGTGGAACTCTCCGAGATCATCTCTACAACACCAACAACCCACCTCTCTCTTGGATGCAACGACTCTGAATCTGTATCGGAGTGGCACGAGGGTTAAATTACCTCTATACGGGCGCAAAACACATGATCATTCATCGTGACGTGAAGACCATAAATATCTTGCTAAATGATGATTGGGTGGCCAAGGTGTCTGATTTTGGATTGTCCAAAATGGGGCCCACGAGCGAGTCCAAGGCCCACGTAAGCACCGTCGTGAAAGGTAGTTTTGGTTCTTTAGATCCACAATATTTCAGGCGCCAACAATTGACGGAGAAATCCGATGTCTATTCGTTCAGTGTCGTGCTCTGTGAAGTTGTTAGACCCCCACATAAAGTTGCCTTTAAAGTTGCCGCACATGTCCTAGCCATATCCGGGACATGCCCCTTGATTATGCCACGAGCATGCCTTGGTCCGTGTCTTGTCACACACAGGGCACCCAGCATGCCCATGGACCGGCCACATGCATGCCTTGGCCCTTGCCTTGACACACACGGGGTGCCCAGCATGCAGGCCATGCGCATGCCACGCCGCAAGCCTAGGGAGGTTAGTGGCCATGTGCAGCCTAACACATAGCCACGCATGCACACGCCCATGCGCCACGTGGCCCTGCGCACGCACATAGGCCGCATGACCCTGCGCACGCACATAGGCCACGTGGCCCTGCGCCCCCACCTTGGCCGCATGGCCTTGCGCACACCCAGGCGCACAACCATGCGCACGCCTATCCTGCGCACGCCCATGCGTGTGCCCATGCACCTGCACCCAGCTGCATGGCCCTCCTGCCACAGGCCATTGAGGTTAGTGGCATGCCTTTCAGGCATACCATCCAGCGTACGGCCCCAGCCCGTGCCATGCAGAGCAGGCCAATGGCATGCCCACCAGGCATGCCATCCAGAACGGCTCCAGCCCGTGCCATATAGAGTAGGCCAGTGGCATGCCCACCAGGCATTCCATCCAGCCCATACCTTGCAGCAAGCTCACATGGCTAGCCGCCATCAGCAGGCCGAATATGGCACCATGCCATTACCACCAGCCGGCCCATGCATGGCACCATGCCATGCACCACAGCTAGTCATGCCGAGCCACTTAGCCATGGACCAGACCGAGGACCACCATACACCACCTTAACCAAACCATTGGCTCATGCATGCCACGGCTATGTGGTCCATGCCACTGTCTTCATTTATTTTATTTCTTTTATTGCAAATGAACCTTTTGAGGGTTTCCAAGTTGAAACATTTATAAATAGGACCTTTAATCATTTCTTTCACATCTTTTTACAAATTGACTAGAGTAAGGACATTGTTGAGAGATCATTTTCGGTGCTAGACACTTGGGCTCTTTTGGGTGCAATTCATTGAATCCCAAAGAGATGATTACTCCATGCAATTCATTGAATTGGAGTAATCCATTTATCTTGTTTCCAACTTGGTGCAATTCATTGAATCCAAGTTGTTTATCTTTGTTCCTATTCATTTTATCAATATATGAGGTTTATTCAACACTTGTGTAATTCTTGAATCATTTGTTGAAATATTATCTTTTGTTCTTGATTGTTCTTCATTGTGTTCTCGGTGTTCATCATTATTTTGCTCATTCAATCCATCCATTCATCATTTTCGGCCAATCACCTTATTTGTCAACTATCCATAAATTGTTGACTCCTTCCACTTAGCCCTAGCCGAAATCCCCTTACCATTTGAATTTGAATTCAAATTTTAGCAATCTTGCCATATTTGAATTAGCCTTGGTCGAGCACCTCAGTTACCATATTAGGGTTTCCATACTTGAAAACCCTAGTTGACTCCATCAACTCTCTTGGCCGGCCACTACCTTATCCAAATCAAATCTCCAAGTTTTTAGGAAACCTTCCTAAAAACACTCACTACTATATTCGGCCAAGCCCTTGCTGCTTCAAACCCTAATCCATCTTCCATCTCAAACCATAGCCACATCATCCAAACCCTCACCCTAACCACCCAAGTGGCGCCATCCATGCAAGCCATTATTGCCGTGCACCCCATGCAACCCTAGCCACCCAAACACTTGGCCATTTTTTCCAACATCCCATACACTCATCCAAGCCTAAACACCTAACCTCACATTGTCCAAATTGCCACCATAGCCACCATTGTTCGAGAATCAAGCAAGAGAGGAACGGAGATTCTGTCATCACCAAGTTGCCCTTGGCATGGAGATCCTAGTATTTATAGACTTAACCGAAGTCCCTAACAGAAGTGTTGTCATCAAGGCCGCCCGTATCGCGCACTGCAAATATGAAGCAAGCTGTGGGCCTTGTAGAATGGGCCTGACAAAGCTATAAGAATGGAAAGCTTGATAAGATTGTTGATCTAGCATTGGAAGCACAAGTTGCACCGAAGTGTTTGAACAGATTTGGTGAAATTGCAGTGAATTGTTTGCTTGACAATGGTGTCGAACGTCCGTCGATGAATGATGTGGTGTGGAGCCTTGAGTTCGCATTGCAGTTGCAAGAGAGCATAGACAAAGATGGCGAGCTAGGTGTGGCTGAAATTGAGATTGTTGATGCTGGGAAAGCACTTTGCTTCACTACAAGAAATCAAACTTTATTACAGCACTCAAAATCGTCGCAAATACCCCTAATAATCACTGGAATTGATCATTTCCGGCAATTTCTAATTCGCTGCATGTTCGATGAAATAAAAGTGATATTTCTGATCAATTTTAACGATAGCCAAAAATCGTTGCAAAAAGTACTATTTCCAGCGATTTTTTACCGTCGCAATTGTTCAAAAAATCGACCTAAATAGCCCTTTTATTTATTCCCAAATCGTTGGCAAAAGTCAATTATAGCGATATAAAATCATCACAAAAGGTTTGAAAATCGCCACAATGTCTAAATATTTTCTCAGCGAATTTCAATTATCGTCGGCAAATATTTATTTTCAGCGATATTTACTCGCCACAAATAAGTATAATCGGCAAAAAAATTAACTCCGGCGAATTTTACTCGCCGCAAAAGAGTTTTCCAGAAAATAAAAAAAAATAAAAAATTGCACAAAAATATAGATAAACTATTCCCAAGCTATACTTCATACTAGAGACCCATATATATAATATATGTATATATAACTATAAGCTATAATTAATTCACCTAAATAGTGCAGTAAATAGAAAAGCTATATCCAAGCATGCATGATACATTTGCAGAGAAATGAATTAAAGCCAAAGAAGAATATCAAGAAATCAATTAGTTTGAATTCATAATAGACTGCAAAAGAATAAAACAAAAGATTACAATCTAATTTGAGAAAGTTCTCACAGATACCTATCTTGGAATAACCCTGTTATGAGCAATTAACTTGCTAAGCTGTGGAAAAAGGTGTGGAGTCTTGATGAGAATATGAAGAGAAAAACATGGAAACAGAATGTGACATACTGCCAGCTATTTCTTTAATGATTATCGGTGCAGACTCTTGACAATAAGACCTTAGTAATTTCAAATAGCATCAGTAGTTTTTGTTAATTAGCTTTCCAGGCATTTTCCATTCTTTTTAAAAAATAATAGAAAGATGATCACCTTTCCTGATGTCTATCTATTACTGAGTTCTTGTAGAAGTAACAGTTCTTCTCACAGTGAGCATGAAGTGTCTAATCATTCAAAGAGGCACAAGAAGAATGACAGGCCAAAGAAGGTGGTGGTTTAATTCCTTTCGTGCTTCTCTGTTTGCTTGCTCTGCTTGTCTTCTTATCCCCTCCCATTTTCCCCTTCATGTCTAGAACAAGGAAATGGAACGAAACTAGAGTAAATACCACAAACAGCATAGCCAAAAACTTAAAGTGGTAGGCCACTACACTCTCTATAGCTTAATAGGATCCACAAGATTGTTTTTATGCTAGTGATGAACTTTTATGGCCCAAAAGCATATATTTATAGCCCAATAAAATAGCAAACA
>QEOT01000645.1:0-25063 GCA_003123785.1 Pterocarya stenoptera
TATTTTTGTCCTAGTTAAACACACATATTTACACATGATCAATATGTGTGTGTTAAATAGAAGAGCAAAAATGACAAATCATATATTGGTGTGTGGTGTAGGAGATGAGAAGTAGATTTTTTTTTTTTGTTATTTTGTAGCATAGTACAAGAACAAAAAAAATACATATTTCGAGTCATCCACGTAACCATATTGTTTTAAACAGCGTAGGTATCTTTCTCACGATGTTACAATTAAATATTGATTATTGTACATGAGAAGTCATCTTATTGAAAATTTTTAGGCAGCAATCCTATACAACATACCTATTTTTATTTTTTGTTTTTTGTTTTCCTTAGCTGATGTGTGGTGTACTATTGAGTAGAATGACTCTAATCTATTATATGCTAAGGGACATCACTGAAAAATTAATTTGAAAATTGTTTTCATATATGTGGATCTAGAGGTTACTTGGCTGCAATCATGGTTTTTTGGGTTGAGTTTGAAGGGCAAGGCAACCAAAAATAGTAGCGCTACATGTACTTAATAACAATTTTACTTAAAAAAAAAACTCACAAATATTCATTTTGTCAAGTTCCTTTTGTAATTTAAATTTTGAATTTTGAATTTTATAATTTTCAGCATATCAATAACTGAAACGTGGAGTAGTAAGTCAGTATTTTTCGTAAGAGAAAACTTTTTGGTCGGTACATATGAAGTAGGCTTGAGAACAGCCTCCAATATAATAAAGCCACGTAGCCCACCCATTATTGAAGGAATGGTCGTGCACCGCACCGAACCTCGTCTCTCTCTTTCTTCAAAAAAGCAGAAGTTGTTCTCTCTCGTCTCTCTCTCTCTGAAAATGCACCGAACCTTGTCTCTCTCTCTTTGAAATCACACAGAGGTCAACTCTCCCTCTTTCTCTTCTATCTCTCCCAATCACATCGAAGAGCTCATCTCTCTCTCTCTCTCTCTCTCTCTCTTATCAAATACCTATCGACGCTGGCCAGCCCAAGAGTGGTACGTATTGCGTTGGTTTTTTATTTTTTATTTTTTTATTTTTATTTCATATAATGTTTATCTAGCATTGGTTTGGACTAAGATAGGATATGAGATAGATGTGATACGTTTTTCCAATCAATTTGGTGTGGATTATTGCTTAAAATGGGTGGACTGAGATAGGATTTGAGATAGATGTTTGTTGTGAATTTGGGTAGATTTCGTATCGTTTGTGATAAGGAACCAATGAATTGTAATGGAAGTATTCGGTAAAAAAATAACATGCTATGCAGGGAAGGTGTTTGACAAATTTCTTAAAAAATGTGGAGATGATTGATTACGAAAGTTCTCTGCTTATCCTTTAATTTCCTCAAATAAATGAAACCAATCACTAATCAAATCTCCCTTACAACCCCATTTATCAACTTTTGACGCACTGCAGCTTGAAACTGGAAACTTGAGCCAACAAAAAGGCATTTTGGGATGAAAGTTCATGGAAAATGCTTAAGAATGCATGATATTACTTTTCTGTTGTCTTGGTATTCAATGTTGCCTTTCAAACATTTTATTTGCAGTTATTGACCCGAAACTTGTGTTTGCAGCTTCTTTATGTTATGATGTTATGGAAGCCGAAGGTCACCCATTTCTGCTCTCATTTATATGCAATAAAATAATATCATTGTCGTCTGCAAACTGATATTAGAAAAGTCTTTTGTGAAGAGACGAGGCAGCAGGCAATAAAGGAAGAGTACATCTCCAACCTATGCAAGTGCCAAAGTAGAAATGAACTCTAAATTTCTTGAAAGCGTCCAAGCTATCCAAGCTATCCAAGCTGTGCAAGTACATCTCCAAGCTGTCCAAGATGTGCAAGTGCCAAAGGATACATGATGAACATGTAAAGAAAGAACAAGCTGTAATCATTAAGTCATTTTCTGTAATGTTTAGAGCACTTTTTGTAAGTTTTATGTAAACTTTGTGGTGGCAACATTCTAGTTTTATACAACCTGACTTTTTTGTATCTTTTGTATCTCTTGTAAACTTTTGAGCAAACATCTTTCCTAGGTGAAAGAGACCTTAATGCAGGTTGTGGCTTTGTCTTCATTACCTGATGTAATTTTCTTATGAATGTACTTGTCAAATAATGGCATTCAATATTGATGATTAAAATCTCATTCACTCCACAAAAATCCCATTAACTCCACAAAAATCCCATTCAATATTGAAATGGTCATGGGGCTTTGACATGAACAATCAAATTAACAACAAAAAAACGTATTCAAACACCCCATAATTGAAATGGTCAAGTAGTATGGAAATAAATTGCTATAAATGAGTAGAGGGGTTATTGGTTAAAGGGAAGATAGAGTTAGTTCGTGAAACCATGAACAACAACTCATCACCAATATCTCATCACCATTAGTCTAGTTGGTTAATCTACATCAGTACATAAGCACATAGATATTTAATATAAGAATAAATAGCATAACGAAGGCGGGTGTGTGTATTTGCATGTTTATATATGTCTTCACGATTAACACAAAGTGATCTCTTAAATATGATATCATGTCTAAAGACATGATAGTGATAAAAGTCATAACATGCATGTTTATTAGTCAGTAGCCATGTAGGATTGCTTGTATTGATTTTAAAATAAATTATAAGAATTCTATAGTTACATTATACATACACAAACACATAGGCAATTTATGCATAAATTGAAAGAGCAAACCACCCCTGTTTCCACGACATAGTCAACAAACTACTTGCTATCAACAACTTGAGTAAAGTGTACAAAATAAATACTAATTTTGTGTTAGAGTAAATGGTTTCATTAAGAACATAAATGCCAAAAAATGGAGTATCTTACCTCTAGAAATCGACTCCAACTGAGTGGAGGAGAGGACGGGGAGGAGGCGAGTTGGATAACCCTTTGCCACTAGGAAAAGCGTCTTGCTTGATGTCGAATGGCAGCTTAGGAAATGTCAAAAATTCCCTTTTGAACTAGAACTGCCAAAAGGACTATCAAATGCACGACGATTTGGTGTTTACCGTGTGGTGAAAAATGTGGCACAATAGCTTCCGCAGTCACCAAATCAGTGGAGTCTTCGCTGTTTATGGTGGTTTTCGGTGGAAGAGACAGCCGAGTAGTAACGTTGGGTGAGTGGGTTTTACTTAATGTGCAGGTAGAGAGATCGAAAATGGAGAAGAAGAAGTTACCGGGTGGAGAATGGTTAGGAAAATGGGACAGTGAAAATGGTCGGGCCAAAAGCTATACGACGGAGGAGGAATCGACACCGTGCACAAACACTGGGAAGGGTGGATTTGCTGGTGGAGGAAAATCGAGTGTGATGGCCAGTTCATCTAATTACAGAAGCGTGTTGGGGGAAATATGTTGGGGGGGAATAAAAGGATTTGGTAATTTTGGCGCCCCACTAATGCATACCAACGGAAATCATAGCGTCGCAACAAGTTTTTCTCTTTTCCAGCTATTTAAGTCATCACAACAAAGTAAACAATGGACCCCAATGTACGAGTATGGAAAAGTGATGTTAGATGCCGCGGTGATTTGGAAATCGAAGGAAAAAACATCCTTTGTAGTGATTTTAATTGTAACAATTTAATAATCGATGAGAAAACCCTCATTTCTTGTAGTGACTTGTATCACACGAAGACACGTTAGTTTGTGAGTTTATTTTTTTAAAATCTATTTGTGGTTATAGCACTTCTCAAATAATAAAGATTATATTTTCTGTCTTAAGAGATAAGCAACTAGTCCAACTAGTGACGATTCTATATTATCAAAGATAACATAGTTTTCCCAAGAGGAGTCTTAAAACTAATGAAAACTTATAAAGATAATGTCAATCCCTTCATCCTTCTAGATAGAAGATCAAATTTTCTTGACCGGTAAATTACTTTCAACATTAATGTTATCATGCACCAACTCAATAAAAGGAAAGGGAATTAAATAAATATTAAGTGACCATACATTGCTAACTCATCCAATTGAAGATCAGTTGGAATAGGGATTATTTATTCGTTTCTCATGTAAATTAATTAATTAACCTTAGTAATTAAATGGTTCTCGATTGGATGTTATATGCATGGTTTGCCTCGAATTAGAAAACCGATGTTTCTTGGATGTTCATTTGGTTTCCATCTTGAAAGAAAGCCAATGCTTCTTTCTTTTCTTCACCTTGATGTATCCATATAAGACTACATGAGGTCGTTCCTACAATCACGACAAACAACCAATCGACTGATAGCTGATGCATGTGGCCATAAGTATTGGTAGGGGTAGTCGTGAAAATCTCGAGCAAATGAATAGATCAATTTTCACACCTCTTTTATTAATTAATTTGTAGTACAAACAGTACTGTAAAGGATGTGTCTCACTTCTAGACTACTCGGCGAACCTGCGCAATGACCCAAGTGAAGTTGGCCTGGTTCGCCTGGGAAAACTCCAATGCTTAAGTCAGTTTTTGAGTTTAGAAAATAATTCAATCAAAATTCAGCCAAGAAAAAGAATCCCCCTTTATTGAGGGTTACCTGTTATATATAAGATTATGTTATTGCTCTTAGCTGATGCCAGATCTTTTCGTATTGATCCGACTTTTTTAGGATGTAGTATGAGTTTGAAAAGGTCATGTATCTGCATGGGATCCCTATTTTCTCGTGGGCGGTTGCATGCACATCTTTGACTTGGTAGGGCTTTTGATACGCCGGCTTTGTATGTTTGCCCCAGTGCCTTTTTCTGTTGGGCCCCTTTTCTACTCGAGCCTATTTACTCAAAATGGGCTTTTTTATTATTATAAACCTTCCAGTTACCCCGCTAATTCTCCTCGCCTCCTGGCGTGGAGAATTATAGGCCTACTTATTTTATTCCCGTTGAAGTATTTTGAGATTTGTATTATGAGCTTCCAATGCTGGGCTTACATGACATGCCTGGCGTGTAGTTTGGCCATCATCTATTGGTCTAGGCCCGTTTCGTGCGTGTTCGGTGTCCCAGCCAACCTTTCAAATTTGTGTGCCGTTGTCCTCCTCTTTTCCTCTTTCTTGATTCTTTCCTGATGACGTGGCGGGATGGGGAAAGGTTTTCGTGTGATGGTTAACGTCCTCAGTGTTAGGTCATGATGCTTGTGAC
Source organism: Pterocarya stenoptera (assembly GCA_003123785.1). NCBI lineage: Eukaryota > Viridiplantae > Streptophyta > Magnoliopsida > Fagales > Juglandaceae > Pterocarya > Pterocarya stenoptera. Next base: position 5,123 of record QEOT01000645.1, read on the forward strand.
TGTTGACGTTCCGAGTTCTCCTCTTTTAAATACCTCATCTTTTCTTTCTTTCTTTTCTTTATTCCGTCTCTTTGTTCACCATCTTTCTTGCATTTTTCCGTCTGCCTTCTGCTTCCTGTTCTTGTTCATCTTCTTTACTTTCCTACTTTTTACTCTTTCTTCAATGGCTGACCAAGGCGGCTCCTCCAACCCTCCTTTTTTTGTCCCAGAAGGCACAGTCTTTGAAGGCCATGGATGGCATTCCATGTACCAGGAGAAAAATATCCCTGAGCTTCGGGAGGAGTTTGGCATTCCTAAGAGTGCCAATATAACGATTCCAGCATGGGGATGTTGTGAGGTTGAGGGCTTCGCAGGCAGGACTGCCCTGTGTTCTACCATGTTTACTCATGGTTTGAGGCTTCCACTTTGTCATCCTCTCCGAGACATTTTGGACCTTCTTGAGTTGGCCCCTGCCCAACTCCATCCTCACTCTTACAGGACCTATCTGTGTGCCTGTATCATCTACCGCATGATCCTGGAACCCTTGGGAGATGTTTATCCCGACCTCATAGCTCGAGAATTTCTATTCTTCTACCATCTCCGGACTAACAAAGGCAACATTGCCAGTTTCCGCAAGAAGGATAGATTTCTTGCTCTGGCTCGTCTTGAGAGCCGTCATTCCAACGCTAAGGCTTGGACCACAAAATTTTTCTTTATCACTGGCACAGGTTGGGATTTGCCTGTTGGGGAGGCCTGTATTGAGATTTTCTTGTTAGGGCGATATGGTGCCCTGTTCCTGAAGACAAGGTCGTGTGGGTGACCATGCTGCCTCTATCATGTTGGGAGATGTCCCGAATTGAGATTGTTCATTCCTGGGCTGAGGCTCATGAAGATGGGGTGTGGTTCGACCTCATCTTGACGCTTGATAATATCGACCGCTTCTTGATGACGCCCGACCGTTCTCAGGCTCAAAGAAGTAAATTTATGATTTCGGAGTTGATCCTTGCTTCCATCAAGAAACCTCCCGTGAAGACCAAACCCTCTGTTGGTCATGAGAAGGGTAGACGCCCCGAACAAGAAGGGGTTAAAAAGACGAAGAAGTCATCCGAATTGAAGGGTGGCGAGGAGAGAAGGGAGATCTGGAGCAAAAAGAGGAATGATGGTACAGGTTAAAAAAGGGCCCATCCAGAAGGTATCTCCTCTTCGTCTCCTCTATGGAAGAACATCACAGCGACTTCGGAAGGCGTCCAAACGCCATCGCTCATTCCATAGTAGGTCGAAACTGCTGTGCATTCTGGAGGTGCCCAGGCGCAGAGACCTTCCCCACCTATTCAACAGCAAGTGGGAGCCGCTGAGCGTTCTGGAGGTGTCCAAGCTAAATGACCCTCCCCGCCAAGTCTTGCTGCCACTGTACCACCCCACAACTCGTCTGCAAAGTCGCGGTCTCTCCTCCCGCTAGACGCAGAGAGCTTGGCTAGCATGGCTCTTTTTGACCTGGCCGACGCTTTCCAGTTTCATCCCCTTCTTCGGCACACCCACTATCAATCTCTCCCATTTCTAGGTTTCCAGTGGCGGAAATCCAGGTGAAGGGCGGTGAGTTGGATGCTGAAGTGGCAGCTACCATAAACCTTGAGGGTATTATAGGCCCAACGGTCGATGAGGGCTTGGTTACCCCAAGGCCGAAAGGAGTCAATTCTACGGAGCTCCCACACCCTTGGGAGTGAGGCTACTTGTGCTGAGGAAGGAGTTGCTCAAGTGACTTCTGAGACCCCGCCCGTCGTGGTTTCTGGGGAATGCACTCTCGCGCCGGCAAGGAGTGGTTAGGGGCCCTCTATCCTTTCTCATTTGTCCACTTTCCTGGGAGATGGGATTGACTCCGTCCTAAGAGCCGAAGGAGATGATGGTCTACCAGAAGCTACTCGCCCGGTTGACTATGCTTCACCTCACCCCCAACCTCTTATCCCCGTCATTTTCCTCGACAGTCAGTCCGGGGAGGGGGAAAATCTAGGCCTTGCTTTGGTTCCCTTAGGGGACTTCGATCGTACAACCAGTGATGAGGCATCTTCCTCTTCGGCCAACACCCGAACTGAAGCTGTTACTCAGATGGCCAATCATTTGAAAGATCTGTTTTCCAAGGTACTATTTAGCGTGTTTTCCTTCTTCTCTTTCTTTCTTTCTTTGTTGTTTTTTTTTTTTTTTGACCTGTGTGTCCTCTTTTTCCTTTGTAGGATTTGATGATTTGGCGGCATGGATCGTGGAAGACCGTGCTTGCCTAGAAGAGGAAGTCCTCGAACGGCGGAAGGCATGCAAGGCCACAGAGCTTGCTACCAAGGAATGGCAGGTGGACAAGGCGAAGCTGGACGCCATGTCAAAGAGGGTAAAGGGGCTTGAGACGCAGTTGGAACAATCGGAGGGTCATTCCCTCTTGCTCCAAGGAGACTTGGAGATTCGAGAGGAAGAACTTTGTCACCTCCAAGAGTCTGATCACCTTGCCCGAATAGCTAAGGAACGGGAAGCCCACGACCTACAATTTCTTAAAGCTGAGAGGGATTTAGCAAAGTCCCAGCTCTCTGATGTCTAGCGAAAATCCGAAACTGATTTGCTCACCTTCCAGTCTGAACTCCTAACCCTTACCCAGGACCGGGATTCAGCTCGCCAAGAGCTGATATCTTCACAGGGGCTTGTTCAGGAGGAGTTACAGGAGCTTGGGAAGTGTCATGAGAAGTACAAGAAAAATCACGCAAGCGTGGTTGAAGAGCTCAGGCAAGCCATGATGCAGATGAAGGCTTGGGCAAAACGCCTATCCAGAAGGAAAGAAGAAATTGCCGAGGTTCAGGCTGAAGCTCGACGCCTGCGTGATCAATTGGCCTTTATGCCGGATGTCTAGAGCCGTGCTTTTGGTTTCAACTACGGCTCTGGCATTCTTAGGCTAAGGTCCCTTCTCTTGTCCAATCCCTGCACAGACCTTGTAAACCTGGACCGGGATTTATTTGTTCCCGATGAAAGCAGTCGCCGTCTAGTTGACAGATTTGGGCAGAACAAGATGCCCGACGCCTTCGCAGGGATTCCCCCTCTACCGCCCCCAGACGAGGCTTCATAATTTTTTATTCCCTTTTTTTTTTTGTATATGTACCCTGTTTTCTTCACCTTGGATCGAGATTCATGGTGTAATATACATGTACTACACTTTTCCTCGATATTGAATACTATCATTCCATTAGACTTGTTCTTGATTGTGTAGGAATTTCTTCTTTGCGTTCCTCTTTTATTAACACGGTAGTTGCCAGCTTTTATACTTGGCACCTCAAGTTGCTATAACTTGTCTCTAGTATTTAGGGGTCGGCGTGGTCTGATGACCTATGCGCCCTTTTATACTTGGCACCATAATCTGCTATGACTTGTCTCTGGTGTTTAGGGGTCGGCGTGGTCTGATGACCTACACGCCCTTTTATACTTGGCACCACAAGCTGCTTTGGCTTGTCTCTGGTATTTAGGGGTCGACGTGGTCTGATGACCTACGCGCCCTTTTATACTTGGCACCACAAACTGCTTTGGCTTGTCTCTGGTGTTTTGGGGTCTACGTGGTCTGATGACCTAAGCGCCCTTTTATACTTGGCACCACAAGCTGCTTTGGCTTGTCTCTGGTGTTTTGGGGTCGGCGTGGTCTGATGACCTACGCGCCCTTTTATACTTGGCACCACAATCTGCTTTGGCTTGTCTCTAGTGTTTAGAGGTCGGCGTGGTCTGATGACCTACGTGCCCTTTTATACTTGGCACCACAAGCTGCTTTGGCTTGTCTCTGGTGTTTAGGGGTCGACATGGTCTGATGACCTACGTGCTCTTTTATACTTGGCACTACAAGCTGCTTTGGCTTGTCTCTGGTGTTTAGGGGTTGGCGTGGTCTGATGACCTATGCGCCCTTCCATACTTGGCTTTGAGCAAGGTTATCCTTCTGTTGAGGGCTCACAAAAAATAAAGACATAACAAGTTATGGCTAATAATAGGGCAATCGAAACATCCTTATGTTAATGATCATAAACGTAACAAATTCAACGTAAAGAAAATAGGGAATTAACAGAAATGAGAGTATTGCCAAAGTGAAAATACTGCAGCTCTACTGATAGAATTTCTTCAAGTGCTCCACGTTCCATGGATGGGGTAGTTCTTTGCCCTGAATGTCTTTCAGTCGGTATAACCCCGGCCTATTGTTGGCTATCACCAGGTAGGAACCTTCCCATCGAGGCCCCATCTTTCCTTCACCTTGGGTTGTCACCCCGCTCTTCTTCAAGACCAGATCACCCACTTTGAAAGTCCTGGGTTTTACCCTTTTTTTGAAATATTGCCTAGCCTTTGCCTTCTCCTATAGCATTCTTACTTCCGCCATCTCCCATTCTTCCTCTACCAAGTCAAGATATTCCTCTATTTTTTGATCGTTCTGGGGGGCTGAGAAGTAAGTTGTTCTGTAGGTGGGGAGTTCCCTTTCGACTAGAGCTACTGCCTCGCAGCCATACGCCAATGTGAATGGGGATTCTCCTGTAGGAGTCTTTGCTGAAGTTTTGTACACCCAAAGCACACCAGGTAACTCCTCTGCCCACTCCCCCTTTTTCTCCGCGACCTTCTTTTTTAGGATCGAAAGCAATGCCTTGTTTATAGCTTCCGCTTGTCCGTTTGCTTGAGGGTGATCTGGTGAGGAGTATTTTACTTTGATCTTCAACTCCGTACACCATTCTCTAAAGTGATTTGAGTCGAATTGGCGCCCGTTATCTGTTACTATGCTTTGAGGGATCCCGAACCTACAAATGATGTTTTTCCATAAAAATCTTGTCACGGTCCTGCTCGTTATAGATGCCAACGGTTCTGCCTCGGCCCACTTTGTGAAATAATCAACAACTACCACCATGAATTTTATCTCGCCTTTTCTTGGTGGGAAAGGTCCGACCAAGTCTACGCCCCACTAGGCAAAGGGCCAAGGCACGGTCATGGATGTTAATCCTTTTGGAAGGGCATACTGTATTGGTGCATGCGCCTGACACTCCACACAGTTTCTGCTGAATGCTTGTGCGTCTCTTAATGTGTTGGGCCAGTAGTATCCGGCCCTCATTGCCTTCCAGGCCAAAGTCTTTCTGCCCGAATGGTTTTCGCATATTCCTTCGTGTATTTCTGCCAACACATATTGAGCTTTTTGGGTGGAAATACATCGCAGCAATGGGTGGAAAAGCCTCTTTTGTAAAGGACTCCGTCAATGAGTAGGAACCTTGCCGCTTTTCGCTGCACCCTTCTTGCCTCCTCCTTTGCGTCTGGTAGCTTCCCTTCATCCAAATATCTAACTATCTCGCTTGCCCACTCAGGGATGCTGGTACCCACAACTCCAACCTCCATCCCAATGGCTGAGACTTCAACAACCCTGTGTTCTACTTGCCATGAGAGGGGTGTTTCGTCCATGCCCGATGCTGCCCTGGCCAATCTATCCGCCACTTCATTTTCTGTTCTCGAGATATGGGCTATATTGAAATATGAAAGGAGGTCCCGTGCTTCCCACACGCTCAAGATACTTTTTCAGTCTTTCCCCTTTGGTTGCATATAAGTCTAAGACTTGATTCACAATTACTTGAAAGTTTGACTTGACTTCCACCTCGGTCGCTCCTATGTCGGCGACGAGGAAAAGCCCTACTACGAGTGCTTCATATTCTGCTTCGTTGTTTGTTACCTTGAAAGTAAGTGTTGCCATATAATGCAACTTCATACCATTGGGATCTACTAGATGTATCCCCAGGCCTCCGCCTGTCTTGCAGGATGAACCGTCCACGTAAAGTACCCACGGCTTTCCTGTTGGAGCTACTGTGTCTTCCTGGGAGAAACCTGAGAATTTTGCTATGAAATTAGCTAGAACTTGCCCTTTGACCGCCTTTTTGGGTTCATACCTTAGGTCAAACTCGCTTAATTCTATTGACCATTCATTCAGCCTTACTGAACTGTCTGGTTTCTTCAAGGTTTTTGCTAGAGGGGCCTCTGTGAGTACCTTTACAGTGTGGGCTTGAAAATATGGACGGAGTTTCCTTGCCGCCGTTACCAGGGCAAAGGCTAGCAACTCAACGTTTGGGTATCTTATCTCAGCTCCCCTAAGGGACCTGCTAATATAAAATACTTGGTGCTGAGTTGCCCCCTCCTCTTTTATCAGAACGGAGGACATAGCGTTTGGGAAAACCGTGAGATAAGCATGAAGCATGTCACCTTTTTGCGGTTGTTTCAAGAGTGGCGGGCTGGCCAAATGCTGCTTTAGCTTTTCAAACACCTCATTACATTTTTCGTTCCAGGAGTGTGTCTTCCGAAACACCTGGAAGAAAGGGAGGCACCTGTCTGTTGATTAAGCAATGAACCTCCCTAGGGCGGCTATCCTGCCCGCCAACTGTTGTGTCTCGTTCAGGTTCTTGGGTGGTTGCATGTTGAGTATGGTAGCCATCTTAGCTGGAGAGGCCTCGATTCCTCTTTCAGACATAATGTAGCCCAAGAACTTGCCCGATCCTACTCCGAAAGCACACTTCGCAGGGTTCAGCCTCATCTTGTAACGACGCAGAATTTCAAATGCCGTCCTGAGGTCGCCCAGGTGTTGGGTGGACTCTTTACTTTTCACTAAAAGGTCGTATACGTAGACTTCCATGGACTTCCCAATCTGCCTCTCGAACATCTGATTCACTAGTCTTTGATACGTCGCCCATGCATTCTTCAATCCAAACAGCATCACCTGGTAGCAATACAACCCCCGGTCTGTTATGAATGAGGTTTTCTCCTCGCCGGCCAGGTACATCTGGATTTGGTTATAACTTGAGTAGGCGTCTATAAAACTCAGCATATGGTGTCCTGCCGTGGCATTCACAATTACGTCAATGCGTGGCAGGGGGAAACTATCCTTGGGGCATGCTTTAATGAGATCAGTAAAATCTACGCACATTCTCCACTTTCCATTTCCTTTTTTTACCATGACCACATTGGACAACCATTCCGGGTAGTGGGATTCCTTGATGAATTCGGCGGCGAGCAACTTTTCTACTTCTTTAATGGCGGCGTACAGCTTTGTGTGCGGGGTCCACGCACAAACGATGTTCGATGACTTCGTTATCTATGCCTAGCATTTCTTCATGACTCCAGGCGAAGACATCCCTGTACTCGACCAACAACTGCTTCAATGCCTCTCTTTCCGCTACTGGCACATTAGTTCCAACACGCATCGTCGACCCAGGGTGGTTGGGGTGTAACACCACGAGTTCTAGCGGCTCATTTACCTCAGCGTGCTGCTGGCTCTGTTAGTCCCGGATCTCCACCTCTTATAATAGGATTGGCGCCAGTGAAGGAGGACAAGGAGGTATTAATTCTTCGTTTCATTCTTCTACTGTGCACACCTCCTCTCGACCTTTCCTGAGCTCCTGGACATAACATTCCCGTGCTAGGGCCTATTCGCCTTGTGACTCCCCAACCCCATTGTTGGTTGAGAACTTTATCTTAAGGTGATAAGTGGAAGTCACCGCCCGTAGTTGATTAAGTGTTGGCCTCCCTATTATGGCGTTGTAGGAAGAGGGCGCTTTTACCACAAGGAAATCAGTCATGGTTGTTGCCATCCATGCCCTAGATCTGGTGGTTACTGGGAGGGTAATGGCGCCAATGGAAGGATGGTGTCTCCAAAAAAGCCTTTCAATGGTGTTGGGGAAGGTTTTAGTCTACTGATATCAATCCTCATCTCTACAAACGCTTCCCAGAATAGGATGTCAGCCGAGCTTCCATTATCAATCAGTACTCGCCTGGTTGTGTAGTTAACTATCACGTAAGTGATTACCAATGCATCATCGTGTGGGTACAATATTCCTTCTCGATCGGCCTCTCCGAAAGAAATCACCATTCTGTCCCCGCCCAACCTTGGTTGCTTGGGGACTCTATCTGCCACAAAAACTTCTTCGTATCTGGCCTTTCGTGCATACGCCTTTCGGCTGGATGCGGTCGCACCGCCTCCTGCGAACCCTCTTGGTATGGTCCGAATCTCTCCTATGGGCGGCCTATTCCTTTCGCCCCTGGGGGGTGCTCTGTTCCCATCATTCTGGCGATTAGTCCTCCTATGCTGTCGCTCAGGCGTCCTACTCCTTTTGGTTTCCTGCCTAGTTTCCTGACGTCTTCTTGGTTTTGAGCGCTCTGCGATCATCCGCTCTAGCTCCCCTGTTCCAGCCATTTCTGCTACTCTTTTCTTCATGGTCGTGCAGTCCTCAGCCATTTCTGCTACTCTTTCCTTCTCGTCTTCCCGCATATTTAAGTTATTGTGTATAAGTTTGGGTCTGTAGCCCATCCTTTTCTCCTGCTGTCTCTCTTGCCGACCAGTACCAATTTTTCTTTCGTTTTGGCCACCTCTCCTTTCAGGCTTGCTACTCACCTTCCTTGGGTTGACCAAAGCTTGTAATGTATCTTCGGCATTGACAAAGTCATCGGCTTTGTCCATAAAGTCCCTGAGGGTGGATGGAGTCCTCTTGGCAAGCTCAGCCATGAAAGGGCTCTGGGCCATATCCCGCCCAACAGGGTGGTGAGAGTGATCTTCTCGTCCTGGTCATCCGTCGTCAGACGCTCTTTGTTAAAGCGTGTAAGGTAGGTTTTTAGGTCTTTGTCTTCCTTTTGCTTAATTGTTAGGAGATAGGCGGCCAGGTGTCTGCGCCTTCTACTAGGCATGAATTGAGTCAATAACTGCTTAGCCAATTCTTCGAAACTATCTATCGATCGTGGTTGGAGAGTCCCGAACCACCCTCTCGCTGTTCCTTTCAACGTCAATGGAAAAGCTTGGCAGGCTACCCCGCCAGGGAAGCTGTGGAGTGTTATATGGGCTTTGTAGTTCTCTAGATGATCCATTGGATCTTTGGACCCGTCGTACAAGTCTACCTGGGTCACCTTGACTTTGGCGGGAGGGGCACGGCCATAATTCGTTTGCTATATGACAGATCTGTTCTACCGAGCAAACACTCAACTGAAGAAGATCCTCCTATCTTCTTTGCCATTTCTTCATATTTCTCCGTCAGTTCTTTCAACTCATCGTGCATCTTTTCTTTCTCCATCCACCCTAGATGCGACTCCATATTGGATAATTCTCCTCCTTCTCCTTGTTCACTGTGGGCAGGTATGGCGGTATCACTGGATTCAGCATTCCTCTATCGTAGGTCGTCATTCTTCTTCTTCAAGATCTCCATTACCTCCAATGCTTGCTTTAACCTTTCCTCGGTGGCTACTAGTCGCGCTTCGATGGGTGGATCCATTGCTCTGCTTGCCACAAAATGGGTGACAGTTGGCATGTGAGAACCACATAAAAGGATTATCAACCAGTAGATCCCATATATAGAGCCAATGCAAAGGATTTGTCTCACTTCCAGACTGTTCGGCCAACCTGCGCAATGACCCAAGTGAAGTTGGCTTGGTTCGCCTAGGAAAACTCCGATACTTAAGTCAGTTTTTGAGTTTAGAAAATAATTCATTCAGAATTCAACCAAGAAAAAGAATCCCCATTTATTAAGGGTTACCTGGTATATATAAGATTTTGTTATTGCCCTTAGCTGATGCCAGATCTTTTCGTATTGATCCGAGTTTTATGGGATGTACTCTAAGTTTGAAAAGGTCACGTATCTACATGGGATCCCTATTTTTTCGTGGGCAGTTGCATGCACATCTTTGACTTGGTAGGGCTTTTGATACGCCGGCTTTGTATGTTTGCCCCAGTGCCTTTTTTTGTTGGGCCCCTTTTCTACTCAGGCCTATTTACTCAAAATGGGCTTTTTTATTATTATAAACCCTCCAAGCACAATAAGAAAAAAAAAAAGTTACAAATATTTGGGCTACAACCAAAATCGATCAGAAGCTGCTTAATATATATTATATATAAACCAAACTAGGCCCAGTTTGCTCAAATGTTTAATAAATATATCAGATAACCAGGATATTTTTCCCACGATCTCACAAATAATAACCATGGGAGTACTTATTCTCTCTCTCTCTCTCTCTCTCTCTCTATCAACAATACCAGCACTACAACAGATCAAGACTCAAAGACTAGCTCAACAAAATTGCCTCAGACCAGAATACTCTAGAATTCTTCATGTTTCTATACGTGTCAATTTTGATCTATTGCATTTATGAAATCTGTTATAACAAGAATATTCCTTCTTTTGGTGTATATATATCTCCACTGTACAGAATAAGAAATCAATGAAATCAATGAGATTGCTTGCTGCATTTGTTCTTCTGAGTTTATTTTATCATGGTATCAAGAGCTAGTTAGGACTCATGTCCAAATTTTCTCGGTCAGGACTCACATCCATATTTTTTTTTCTTCTGTCATGGCTGAAACTCCTCAGCCTCCGTCGCCCAGTTTTTCTCTCCCATCCTCCACCCATTTGCTAACCGTTAAACTAAATCACGACAACTATCTTCTGTGGAAGGCTCAAATCATGCCTTACCTCAGAGGACAAAATTTGTATGGATATGTTGATGGTACCATTAATGCTCCCCTCCTATTTGATGAAAATCCTTCGAAACCCAGCTCATCATACCTTACTGGAAACAACAAGATCAAGCAATAATGAGCATCCTCGTTTCCTCACTATCAAAAAATCTCATTGCTCATGTTCTCGAAGCTACCACGTCTCATGAGATCTGGCTTCTCCTGGATGATCTCTTTGCTGCCAAATCACAAGCTAGTGTTATGCAGATACAATATCAATTGGCCACACTCAAAAAGGGCTCCGATTCCATTACAGCTTATTATCAATGAGCTAAACTCCTACGTGATACTCTAGCTACTACTGGTAACATCTTATCCTCCACTGAATTTATCACATTTCTTTTGGCTGGTCTAGGCATAGACTATGACTCGGTGGTTACGTGAATTACCACACGCGTGGATCCTCTCAGCCCATCACAAGTTTACAGTCATCTCCTCAGATATGAGTCTCGGTTATCTCACCAGCACACTGGTCTTACTGCCTCACCAGAATTGTCTGCAAATTCTACTTCCAAGCGGCCTCACAATATTTCTAACCAAGGACGTGGTTCTTTTCATGGTAGAGGAAGTTACAAAGGGCGTGGTAGAGGTCGTACTGGTGGTCGCTTTCCTCAGTCTTATTTCTCTCCCAACCGTCCCACATGCCAAGTATGTCTTAAACCAGGCCACACCGCCCTTACCTATTACAATCGTTTTGATCAAAGTTATCAATCCCCTCCCCCACTGTCTCTCTCTGCTCATTTTACCTCTACCCCTACCCATGCCTCAGACTCAAACTCTTCGGTTGATCATCACTGGTATCCTAACTCTACCGTTATACATCACTTCACTCATGACTTTTCTAACATTTCTTTCAATCCCTCAGAATATACAAGTGATGAACGGGTTCGTGTAGGAGATGGCAACTCACTTCCCATCCATCACGTTGGCAGTTCCACTCTACCCTCTACCTCTGGCAATCTTCTTCTCTCTAAACTTTATCATGTTCCATCTATTTCTAAAAATTTAGTTTCTGTCAGACAATTTTGTGTTGATAATCATATATTTTTTGAGTTTCATTCTGCCTTTTTCCGTGTGAAGGATTCTCGCACTTAGAAAACTCTGCTCCAAGGACCTACTAAGAATGAAATGTACGTTTTTCCACCAGTCACTTCCTCTCCTCAAGCATATGCTGGTGAACGTGTATCTTCATTTCAATGGCATATTCGGTTAGGACATCCCTCCATGCAGCTTGTTCACAAAGTTATTTCCCAAGTTTCGCTTCCTATTAAGTCTTCTTCAACTCCTGGCTTATGTTCCTCCTATTGCAAAGCCAAGCTTCATCAACTGCCTTATGGCCGATCCATCTCCAAATCCACTGCTCCTCTTCAACTTTTGTTCTCAGACGTCTGGGGCCCTACACCCGTTCTGTCTCATGGTGGATTTCGATATTATCTGTCATTTGTAGATGATTACAGCAGGTTTACTTGGATTTTTCCTTTGAAATGTAAATCTGATGTAGTCACTATTTTTCTATCCTTTAAACCTCATGTAGAAAACCTTTTGAATACAAAAATCCATGCATTACAATCTGATTGGGGTGGAGAATTTAGATCTCTCAATTATATTTTACACTCTTTTGGTATTTCCCATCGTCTCTCTTGTTCACATGCCCATTCTCAAAATGGTTTGATAGAAAGAAAATGCCAACACATTGTAGAGAATGGACTTGCTCTACTTGCACATTCGTCTACTCCTCAACAATACTGGTCAGATGCATTTACCACTGCTGTTTTTCTAATTAATCGACTTCCTACCACTGTTTGCACAACAAGTCACCTTTTGAAATACTATTTCATCAACGTCCTGATTATACCTTTTTAAAAACATTCGGCTGTACATGTTGGCCAAACCTTCGACCTTATAATCAACATTAAAAGAATTTTCGGTCACTCCCTTGTGTTTTTCTTGGGTACAGTTCAGATCATCATGGTTACCTATATTTTCATCTTCCTACTTCCAGAATGTACATCTCTAGAGATGTATTATTTGATGAAACAAATTTTCCCTTTTCAGCCCCCACACCCAACCCATCAACTTCTTCCCAGCCCAACACCACTACCCTTGTCTTACACCATTCCCCATCCGTCCCAAGCCCTTCAATGCCCATGAGGCCCTCTAGCCCTCCCTCCCAGCCCAGATCCAACTCTAACTCTCAACCCACTTCCCCACTTCCTTTACAACCAACTACCCAGCCCACTTCACATTTTGACCCTGTTTCAAATCCATCAGACCCCAACTCTTCCATACCTGAACCCACTCTCCAATCTGATCCACATAACCTTTCGTCTAGGGCACCGTCATCCACAAACTCAGTAGATCCTTCTCTCTCAACTCAGCTGCCTCACTCAGTTCACCCCATGCAAACAAGATCTAAATCTCAACTTCACTTTCCCAAAACACGCACAGACGACACCATCTCTTGGCCTCTACCTCACGCTCATGTCACTTCCGTTGCTATTCCTGAAGAACCCACTTCGGTTTCTGAGGCTTCAAGGTTTCCCGAATGGAGACGTGCCATGCAGTTGGAATTTGATGCTCTTCTCTCAAATAATACTTGGACCTTGGTTCCACCTGTCTCTAATCAGAATCTTGTTTGTTGTAGATGGATTTTCAAGACAAAGCATCTCTCGGATGGGTCCATTGAACGACGGAAAGCACGACTGGTAGCCAAAGGCTACAGTCAAATTGAAGGGCTTGATTATTCAGAAACATTCAGTCCTGTGGTAAAGCCAACATCTATCAGGTTAGCCCTTTCCATTGCAATTTCTTCTGGTTGGCTGATTCATCAATTAGCTGTGCAAAATGCATTTTTGCATGGCACCTTGGATGAACATGTGTTTATGACACAACCACCGGGGTTCGTTCACCCACAATTTCCAAGTTACGTTTGCAAGCTCAACCGAGCTCTGTACGGCCTCAAACAGGCCCCTCGTGCATGGTATGCGCATCTCAGTAATCAACTTTTAGAATTGGGATTTGTTGTGTCCAAATCGGATACCTCATTGTTTATCTACCGCCACCAATCTGTCACTATTTATTTCTTAGTATATGTTGATGATGTGGTGCTCACTGGATCGCACCCGGATGCACTAATTCAGCTTATTGATACTTTACGGGTGGACTTTCCTGTAAAAGATTTGGGAGCTTTACATTATTTTTTGGGTATTGAATGTCATCGGGATCCCACTGGTCTTGTGTTATCACAACAAAAGTATATCTTGGATTTACTAAAGAAGACCAATATGTCTAATTGGAAACCCGTAAGCAGTCCGATGTCTCCCTCCACACAATTATCTGCCTTTGACTCAACATCTGTAGAAGATCCCTCGCTTTATAGAAGTGTGGTAGGTAGCTTGCAGTATTTGCTGTTTACTAGGCCCGATCTTGCTTTCTCTGTTAATCGGGTATGTTAGTTCATGCACGCACACTGTTTATCCCACTGGCAAGTTGTGAAGAGTATACTACGCTATCTCAAACATACTCAAGATTATGGCTTGTTAATCACACCTTCCCCTTCCCTAGATGACAGAAAATCACCTGGTGGCTACTGTGTTTTTTATGGCAAAAATTTGATTAGTTGGAGCTCAAAGAAACAATCTACAATAGTAAGATCCAGCATAAAGGCCGAATACAAGGCCTTAGCCCATGCTACATGTGAACTATTATGGCTTCAAAATCTTCTATCTGAGTTGGGGATTTTTCTTTCAAAACCTCATGTTCTTTATTGTGATAATTTGGGAGCTACTTATTTATCAGTTAATCCTATAATGCATTTACGCACCAAACACTTTGACATTGATTATCATTTTGTAAAGGATCGTATTCATGCCAAAGCTCTTCAAGTTTCTTTTCTCTCTAGCAAGGACCAACTTGCATATATTTTTAAAAAACCACTGTCCATTTCAAGATTCTGCACTCTTCGTTCGAGCCTCACAATTCTTCCAGGCCTGCTTGGCTTGCAGGGGCATATCAACAATACCAGCACTACAGCAAATCAAGACTCAAATACCAGCTCAACAAACTTGCCTCAGACCAGAATAGTCTAGAATTCTTTCTGTTTCTATACGTGTCAATTTTCTATTGCATTTATGAAATCTGTTATAACAAGAATATTCCTTCTTTTGGTGTATATATATCTCCACTGTACAGAATACGAAATCAATGAGATTGCTTGCTGCATTTGTTCTTCTAAGTTTATTTTATCACTCCCTCTCTCTCTCTCTCTATATATATATATATAACGATCGAGAGATCTCATGATGATCTCTAGCTAATGTAGCAGCTAATAGTACTGATGTCCCGGTCGGTCCTCCATGAAAATACATGTCAATGTGGATGATGTCCTCCGCCATGACGGTGACCATGGCCACCACCATGAGCAGGCCCTCCGTGATGCACCCACTCATGAGGAGTATCATGACCATGCCCATACCCCCAGTGATATCCACCATTATGAAAATATCCTCCTCCACTGTAACCATGTTGTACGTGATGTCCTCCACCATGATGGTGGCCGCCATTGTGTCTTTTGATGAGGAATTGAAGATTATGAGTTCCATGGTGAAACATTTTTCCAAGTTTTCCGAGACCATGACCATCATGATGTCCTCCACCGAAGTAATTAGGCCCTCCGTGATGCCCCCCCCCCCCAATCCATGAGGACCATGCCTCCCGTGATGTCCTCTGGCATGGCCATGTTCTACGTGATGCCCCCCACTGTGAAAATGGCCGCCGTGGTGTCCCTGGCCATGATGATTTTCCAGATGAAACATTTTTGCAAGTGTGCTTAGAGGATAGAATATTGGAATTAGATGGAGTTAGACAAGATATATGGTGGATGAGCCGTAGTTATATTTATAGTGATGGATAGACATAGAGGTCAACCTTGAAATCAGCGAGGGCTGGTGGTTGAAATTGGAAGCGTGTGCATGATATGCGTGTACGTGTGAGTGTGCCTTCATGCCGTACTTGGCTTCGAGTCGGCGATCCAATATTTGTCCATTGAGGGTAAGTTTCGCGTTACTAACTTACTTCCCTACGAAGTATACGCGTGAAAAAAGTAATGATTGTATAATTAATTCGTAGCGCTTAGGTCATGGCCGGGTACATACTTTTCTTCTTATCCAAGTATCTATGGTCGCTTGGGGTGGATTTCTTTTTTAAGTCCCTCATTTTTTTTTTTTTAAACATGGATCCTTTTCATTCAGGTCTCATTTGTTTTCAAAGATAAGATGAGATTAAAGTTGAAAAGTTAAATCAAATATTGTTAGAATATATTTTATAATATTATATTTATTTTAGAATTTGAAAAAATTGAATTGCTTATTTTATTTTGTATGAAAATTTAAAAAAGTTGTAATGATAAGATGAGAGATTTTCAGAATTTTAAATTTTGGTCTTGAAAACAAACAAGGCCTCATTCACTGATTTAGAAAACACATTGAAGATATATAGTGAGAAGTTTCCTCCAAATCCACTATACAGTCTGTTACGAGTAAAGCATGTTTACCTAGTTTATGTGCAACTACATGATGCAACACTTGATGTTACTATTTATGTTGGAGATAATATCAATTCAAGAATTATCTTGATTTAATTTCATAATTATCAAATCAAGATATTTGATTTTCAAAGATATTTATATAATCTTATTTCATCTCCATGAAATTTTCCAATGAATAGGGATATATCAATGCTTAATTTGTATTAATCACACTTGAGAATGGTGAAGATGTAGTCATCAAAGTTTGTCTCTCCCTTATTCTTCCTTTTCCATATCTATTTTTATTCAATATTATATTTTCTATTATGGTATCAAAGGCCTAACGCCAAGTTTGATCCTGTAGGTTTTTTTTTTTTTTTTAAGTTTTCTCCAATTTTACTGCTTACAAAATTTTTTGTAGCCATTCAACCCTATTTCATCTCAAATCCATGCATTTTGCATATCTTTATTAGTTGCGAGCCATCTTATTGGGTTTTGGTCTATTGTGAGTATTGTTTGAAGCCTTAAATGCATTTTTGGTCTTTTGATTTTGGTCCTATAATTGACCAACGCAATATGTAGCCTATTGTCAACTTAATCTTTCGACCTATTTGTTAGCCATTTGTTGGCTTTGACCCATCAACTGATTGTTGGTCACAACTCCAAATTTGATGTTTCAACTAGCTACTAGCTAGTTACTTCATCACCAATGTCATTGTTATTATCTCATTGATCTTCGAGTTTGAGGGAATGTTGGAGATATAATTAAATAAAAAATTATCTTGATTTGATTTCATAATTATCAAATAAAAAAAATTGATTTTTAATACTTTGTATTCAATCACACTTAAAAATAGTAAAGATATACCCTCAAAGCTGTGTCTGGCCCACTAGTTATAATCTCCTCTCTATCTCTATCTCTATTCAATATTATATTTTCAAATCTCTAAACAGCCAACTTAAATGATGTCACGCGGCAACAATTGTCAGGAAGGATCCTTCCTTTGATAAGATCTTATGGATGTTGAGTAACCCACCAAAGCGCTACCAATTAATTATACAATTACCTTTTCACATGGATACTCCGATCCGTAGGAACATATATAAAACATGCACCAAACAATCGACCGGCTTGAAGCCGTGTCATGAAGGCACACGCATATGCACGCGCTTCAAACTACCAGTCCAGCTCGTTGATTTTCTGTTTGGCCTCTGCGTATCCATCACTATAAATGTAAACAATATATCTCTCATCATCTAACTTTCTTTTCTAATATTCTACCCTCTAACGCAACACTTTGAAAAAATGTCTCATCTCGGAAATCATCATGGCCAGGGACTTCATGGAGGACATGGTCATCACGTGGAACATGGTCCTGACGGAGGACTAGGGCATGGCCATGCAGGAGGACATCACGGGAGGCTTGGTCCTCATGGAATGAGGCATCACGGAGGGCCTAATTTTCACGGGGGAGGACATCATATTGGTGGTCACCTGGGAAAAATGTTTCACCGTGGAAATCAACATCTTCCAATATTCCTCGTCAAAAGACAAAACGGTGGCCACCATCATGGTGGAGGAGATCACGTAGATCAACATGGTGACAATGGAGGAGGCAGCTGGTATTTCCATGGTGGTGTAAATCACGAGGGGCATGGTCACGGTCCTAATGGAGGGCCTGTCCATGGTGGGCATGGTCACGGTCATGGTGGAGGACATCAACATATATAATTAGCTGCCACATTAGAGAGATCGTTATATATATATGTTAAGTTCATGGAAAATAAATACTACTCCCATACTTGATATTTGTGAGACGGTGGGAAAGATTTGCTAATTAACTCCAATATATATTGAAGATTTGAAGCAGTACTAGGCCTGCCTGGCCTGATTTGGTGTTTATATATGTGGATGACTGAAATTCTGATTTGCGATTTGCTTAAATTCTGATCTATTTTGGTTGTAGACCAAATGTTTGTAATTTTTTTTTTTTTTTTGTTATCTTCTTGTAATGCATGCTTGTACTCTATTCAAACTAATAAAAAAAGGGGTGCGAAAACTCTATCCATTTGCACGATCCAGATTTAATTTCATGACTGCTAATTAATCCCGCTTCCTACGTACGTACTTTGGTTACAACAGTTAACTCCTAAAGAAAGAACGATTTATACATGTTATATAACATGACTCATATTGATCACGTTAGATTTAACGGACCACAACCAGTTTCCCTTTCCTGAGTAACAATCCTTGCTGAGTGGTAAAATGTTTTGGACCTGGCTGGCCTTACTGCAATTTAGGAACCAAATCCACATAATCAGGGCATAAGGAATAACTCTCTTTCAGTTCTACAATCCATAAATGAGTGGGAAAGAGATCATAGCAAACACAACATGCACTTCCTCATCTTTCCTTGAAAGGGCATCAGCAACTAAGTTCTCTTTGCCTTTCTTATAATCCACTGTGAAATCATAACCAATGAGTTTGGAAACCCATTTATGTTGTGCCTTAGTACCAATTTTCTTTTCCACCAAGAATTTTAGAGCCTGTTGATCAGTCTTGAATTTAAAGGGATGGCCCAAATGATACGGCCTCCACCTCTAGACAGCAGACATCAAAGCCAAAAGTTCCTTTTCATATGTTGATAATAGCAAGGTTTTTCCCTTCAAAGCTTTGCTATAAAAAGCTATGGGTTGAGACTCTTGCTTCAAGACTACCTCAAGACCCACACTAGAAGTATCACACTCAATGGTGAAAACTTTTGTGACATGTGGCAACCTCAACATAGGAGGGTTGCTAACAGCTGCCTTCAATAGTTCAAATGCAACAGCAGCCTTATCACTCCAACAAAAAGAATTTTTTTTCAATAAATTTGTTAAGGGAGCCTCTATAGATCCATAACCTCGAATGAATTTCCTGTAATAGCCTGTTAATCCTAAAAATCCTCTTAAGGACTTCAAGATTTTAGGAATAGGCCAAGTAACCATTGCTACAGTTTTCGTTGGATCTGTTTGTATCCCATGTTCAGATATAATGTGACCTAAATACTTGATCTCCAACACTCCAAACTTGCATTTAAACATCTTGGCATAAAGAGTATGCTTTTTCAATGTATCTAAAATAGTCCTTACATGCAACAAATGCTTAGCAATATCCTTGCTGTATATGAGGCTATCATAAAAAAAAAAAACCAAGACAAACCTTCTCAAAAAAGGTTTGAAAATGTGGTTCAATAAACCTTGAAATGTGGTAGGGGCATTAGTGAGGCCAAAAGACATGAAAAGAAACTCATAATGGCCTTCATGAGTTCGAAAAGCTGTCTTTGGAATGTCCCATTCCTCACTCGAATCTGGTGGTAACCAGCTTTTAGATACAACTTAGAAAAAATTTTTGCCCCAAATAATTCATCAAGTAATTCATCTATAATAGGAGTAGGAAATTTATCTTTGATTGTTTCCTGGTTTAGGGCTCTATAGTCGATGCACATACGCCAAGTGCCATCAGCTTTCTTCACCAACAACATAGAAGAAGAAAATGGACTTTGGCTAGGCCTGACTACACTAGATTGCAGCAATTCATAGACAATTTTCTCAATCTCAAATTTTTGGTAATGAGGATACCTGTATGGTTGAACTGAAGTAGGAGAAATACCCTCCTTGAGGTTGATTGGATGGTCAAAAGCTTTATTTGGAGGCAAGCCAACAGGTTCAACAAATACCTCACTGAACTCTTTTAGTAATTAAGCCATTGGTCCCTCTACACAAGCCTAAACAGGTTGCTACTCAACAAGCATCAACTGTAGCAACCATCCTTGTTTACTCACAAAATGTGGCTTGAATCCTGTAACACCAGACATCATCTATAGAGTGGCAGAGTTTAAGCCTTGCAAGTTAACCATTTGCCCCCCCCCCCCCCCCC
>QEOT01000645.1:25477-70986 GCA_003123785.1 Pterocarya stenoptera
AAATTGCATGGACATATCTACAAAATTCCAAGTAATAGAACCCAATGTCCTTAACCATTGAACCCGGAGGACCACATCACATCCTCCCAATGCCAAAACATGGAAAGGCACAGAAAATCTTGAGCCTTGAATCTTAAAGTGCTCGACTCCACTGCCTTGACTCAGAAGCTTTTCTCCATTTGCCACACTGACCTGTAGACTAGATGCTTGGTGAACCATCAATTTAGCATCCTGGACCACTAGAGGATTCACAAAATTGTGTGTGCTCCCGAGTCTACTAAGATTTCAACAGCACAAGAGCCTACATAGCCATGTAATCTCATAGCACTCGCACTAATAGAACCAGAAATAGCATTGACAGATACTTCTAAGGCATCAACATGTGTAGAATCAAGTGATGTATCTTCAATACATATTGGCTCCTCACTCTCAGATTGTTGCAAGTCCTCCAAATCAGCTTGGATGAAGTAAACCTTGGTTTTTTTACAAACATGATTCGGATTCCATTTCTCCTCACAATGAAAACATAACCCCTTCCTCCTCTTCTCATCCATCGAAGAAGAATTCACTTTTCTCCAAGGAGGAAAACTTTTATTGCTATCATCAATTGGAACCTTAAGTCCAACTTGATTGACTGGCCATATATTAGCATAATGGCCATTTGGCCTCCAAGGTTTCCTCGAAGACAAGACATACTCTTCTTGTAGCTTGGCCAAGCTGAGGGCAGCTCCTAAAATCATTGGATTAAACATTTTAACAGGAATTCTAATGCCATCCTTCAATCCACTGATATAACAGCTCATTTTATGTCTTTCTAACAAGCCTTTAAGCCTATTAGACAATGTTTCAAACTGTGTGGTGTACAAGCTAACAGAACTGGTCTGTTTCAGTCTGGTTAAAGCCTCCATTGGATCACCAAATGCTGATGGTCCAAATCTACCTTGCATAGCAATCACCAAGATCTCCCAAGAATTAAATTGACCAGAATCCAAGGAATTTTGGTACCACACCAATGCCTGAGCCTCCATATCATGCGAGGCTACCATTAATTTTTTATGAAAAGGTACTTGAAAGGCATCAAAGTATTGATTAGCCTTAAAGATCCATCCCATAGGATCGAGACCACTGAAACAAGGAAAATCCAACCAAAAACTTTTCTGAAAACCACCTCTTTCCTCATGATTTCTAGGTGCATGATCTCTATCTCTATCTCTATGCACGTCCCTCTTGATTATAGGCATTTCATTCACAGATTCAACAATAGATCTTAACATATCGGAAAAATGA
This sequence comes from Pterocarya stenoptera, assembly GCA_003123785.1. Lineage (NCBI taxonomy): Eukaryota > Viridiplantae > Streptophyta > Magnoliopsida > Fagales > Juglandaceae > Pterocarya > Pterocarya stenoptera. The sequence continues at coordinate 26,765 of QEOT01000645.1, forward strand.
TCTAACCTTTTTGTTATTCCAGTAATAGCTTGTTGATGATGCTCAAGTTGTAAGTGTACTGTCTCCTGGAATGCATCTTGTTGACCTTTCAATGCACCACGCGTTCCTTCTGCCGTCATGACCTCCGTTGCAGGGATCGCCGACTGCTGATACCAATTGTTACGTATCTTCTTGCTGCTGTTAAGAATGCACTAACCAGATCCTCAAGAACACAAGTGCAGAGTGCACAACACAGAAACTCCAATTAATGAGAAGATACGAACAAAGACCAAAAGAAGAATCACAATTTACTAACTAATTGAATGAGATTTTCGAGCAATCTCTAAGCTCCTTAAGCTACGAACACACCCAAACGAACCGTTTCATTAAAATGCTAAACTCTTGCATGTTGCTTCCCTACACACCGTATTGGATGGAAGTTAAAACCATTATGTGCTAAGTGTTCCCCACAGCTGATGCTTCAATCTTCAACTCAGATCCACACATAACAAAGAGCAAGATGAAAGTTATTTTAGGATGATCATTGAAGACATGTGAGACAGTTGAGCATGTTTTGATGTTTGTAATACTAAAAACATATATAGAGAAGGTAATGTAGTTGCACATAAACTAGGTAAACATGCTTTACTTGTAACAGACTGTATAGTGGATTTGGGGAAACTTCTCACTACCTTCAATGTGTTTTCTAAATCAGTGAATGAATGAAAAGGATTTATGTTAAAAAAAAAAAAAAATTGAGGGACTTAAAAAAGAAATCCAGCCCAAGTGACCATAGATAAGATACTTGGATAAGAAGAAAAGTATGTCCCCATGACCTAAGCGCTACGAATTATACAATTATGACCTTTTTCACACGTATACTTCGTAGGGAAGTAAGTTAGTAACGCGTAACTTACCCTTGATTGATAAATATTAAATGGATCGCCGACTCGAAGCCACGTACGGCATGAAGGCACACTCACGCGTACACGCATATCATGCACACGCTTCCAATTTGAACCACCAGTCCTCGGTGATTTCAAGGTTGACCTCTATGTCTATCCATCACTATAAATATAACTACGGCTCATCCACCAAATATCTTGTCTAACTTCATCTAATTCCAATATTCTATCCTCTACGCACACCTGCAAAAATGTTTCATCTGGAAAATCATCATGGCCAGGGACACCACGGCGGCCATTTTCACAGTGGAGGGCATCACGTAGAACATGGCCATGCCAGAGGACATCACGGGAGGCATGGTCCTCTTGGATTGGGGGGGCGTCACGGAGGGCCTAATTACCTCGGTGGAGGACATCATGGTGGTCATGGCCTCGGAAAACTTGGAAAAATGTTTCACCATGGAAATCATCATCTTCAATTCCTCATCGAAAGACACAATGGTGGCCACCATCATGGTGGAGGACATCACGTACAACATGGTTACAGTGGAGGAGGATATTTTCATGACGGTGGACATCACTTGGGGCATGGGCATGGTCCTCATGGGTGGGTGCATCACGGAGGGCCTGCTCATGGCGGTGGGCATGGTCACCGTCATGGCGGAGGACATCATCCACATAATTGAAATGTATTTTCATGGAGGGGCGGCCGGGACATCAGCAATATTAGCTGCCACATTAGCTAGAGATCATCATGAGATCGTTATATATATATATATATATATAGAAAATAAATACTCCCATGGTTATTATTTGTGAGATCGTGGGAAAAATATGCTGGCTATCTGATATATTTATTAAACATTTGAGCAAGCTGGCCTGATTTGGTTTATATATAATATATATTAAGCAGCTTCTGATCCATTTTGGTTGTAGCTCAAATATTTGTAACTTTTTTTTTGTTCCTTATTGTACTGTTTGTACTACAAATTAATTAATAAAAGGGGTGTCTATTCATTTCGAAAGTCTTGTACGCACAACTTGGTTAAGCTTACTCATGGCCACATCAGCTATCAGTACTGGCCAATTTTTTTGTTTTGTCTTGGTTAAGCTTATTCATGTAGTCTCAGATATATGATACATCAAGGTGAAGAAAAGAAAGAAGCGTTGGTTTTCTTTCAAGCTGGAAACCAAATGAACAATATCCAAGAAACATCGGTTTTCTAATTCGAGGGAAACCATGCATAAATATATATATATATATATATATATATATAAAACATCCAATCGAGAACCATTTAATTACTAAGGTTAATTAATTAACATGACAAACGAATAAATAATTCCTATTCCAACTGATCTTCAATTGGATGAGCACTTAGCAATATATGGTCACTTAATTATTTAACTTCCTTACCTTTTATTGAGTTGGTGCATGATATATAACATGATTAATGTTGAAAGTAATTTAGCGCTCAAGAACATTTCTTCTATAGAGAAGGATGAGGGGATCATTATCTTTATAAGTTTTCATTAGTTTACGACTCCTCTTTGGAAAACTATATACGTTATCTTTGATAATATAGAACAGTCACTAGTTGGATCAGTTGCTTATTCTTAAGAGAAAATACATAAAGTAATCTTTCTTATTTTGAGAAGTGCTATAACCACAAAGAAATTTAAAAAAAGTAAACTCACAAACTAACATGCACTAAATTACATTTTGGCTTTTATGACAAACGAAACTGTCACAGAAAGTGACATTCACACGTATCAACCGACGTTCGAACTTTAACCCGACCGATTAATATTCGAACGTAAAAAATTACACATTTTTTGTTTTTTCTTCCCATGAATGATATTTACATTTGAACGTAATAACGTTCGAACGTTATTTCGGAGATGTTTGAATGTAGCATTCGGATGTTAAAGGAGAAGCGTTGAAACGTAAAATTTTTAACGCTCGGATGTTGGTTTGTTGTTTGCACATATCTATTCTAACCATTCGAATGTTTAGATCGTTTGTGCATTAAAACGTGTGAACGTAATTTCTTACGTTCAAACGTTTTGTTGGAATTCGCTGGTATTTTGTTCGAATGTCGATTTGAATGTGAAGTCATGTTCGAACGTTTGTTCTTTACATGCAAACATTATGATTAGAAACAGTAATTTCATAAAATTAAAAAACATACAAATTGTTTCATATTACACCATAAATATAACAACTAATAATGTCTTATAGAGTTGTAAAAATAGACAATAAAAGTTTCTAATAATAATGATAATAATATATTAATCATTTCTTCTTTTTTCCTCGCCTACGGCGATCCTGCTGAAGTGATATAACACGTTCCATCTGGACCATCATCTCTCTCTATATTTGCTCTTGGACTTCAGTGTATATTCTCTCATCGTGGTCTCTTTGTTACTCCTGCAAACGCGTCTCTAAATCAGACTGTTGAGATAAGAGAGACTCCAACTCCTGCAATCTCGACTTCATTTGCTCAATTTCTTGGCGTGATACATCTAAATCTTTATTAAAATCATTAACTTCCGAAGTCAAGGTCGTAGAGGATGAACCGACACACTTGAAAGAACGTCCCAAACCTCCTACCAAACTAAAGTTGGTCTTGAGCACTTGCGTGAATATGTCTATGTCACTAGGAGAGGATTCCTTAAAGGTTGATTGGATCTCAATTATTTTTTCCTACAATTACAACAAAAACACACAAAAAGTAACATATTAAAAGAAATGAGGAATCAAACATAATATAAATTCACATGTTGCATAATTTATTCACAAAAAATAACTTTACTTGCATAATTATCTTTAGCGACAAGGTCAACCCACTCACTGTGCTCATCAGTGTGAGTAGCAACATAGGCAAGAATAAGGGAGAAATTTTCAGCATCATCACGTTTCTAACAAAGCCACATTAGTAATTTTAAAAAAATATATATTAGTACTTAAATAAAAGGATATGATAAAAATGAGTGAGAATTAATAAGTTATTAATTCTCATTTTATTGGCAAGACGTTCGAATGACCTTGAGCTGACGTGATGGTGGATTGTCAAAATCGTTCTATTATGTATATTGATAGAACTTAAGTGCTGCAGAAGAAATTAACAATATTAAATATAATATATGAAACCAATATAGATGTAAATAACTTATAGGGAATAAATCTAGAATACCTGGTAATCTGTACTTGCAAAAAGATCACAAAACTTCCTCCAATCTGAACAGCCTCTTCCAATGTCTCGAATTTCTTGAAGTGGTCATGACATCGTCCCTTGTGACGCCGAAATAATGTAGCCATCAACTCATTCACAGTTCGCACATCCTCGCTACGGCCAAAATTGAGGTCGAATTCATCCTAAGAAGTGAATTGCGTTAAAAATATGAAATCAAAATGTCTCTAAAAAAATTTACGTTCGTATATAAACTCACCAAAACAAGACTCCGAATGTGATCCTTCACCTTTTGGAACATCTGTCCATAAAATGGAACATAAGTTCGGACTAGTGTGCCTACATATTAAGAAAGCAATGCTTCACTATCATCCACTTTTTCAGTGAAGTTATCAGGAATGTTGACCTTAATTTTTTCGTGCCTTCTATTTCTTTCCAGAGCAAGGCCACATGTTAAGCCACGTCAGTGACGTGACAATGCATCAGCTAATATTTTTAAAATTATTAAATGCAATCTCCAAAGTATTGAAATATAATTAATTATCAACAAAATTTCATTACTAGTAGATGTCAACTGGCTATTTGTCTCCTATATATTAACTTGTTCAGGAGCGGAGTCTTCAGTTAAGGAGACGTGAACAGGTTCGGGACTTCGGGGAGGAGGCACATTTCTTCGTTGTCGTTTTGGTATCATCCTTGAAAATGATTAATATTTATAAAAAAATTAGTATAGAATAATTTATAAAAAAATGGATTATACTGTCACCTATGTAAATAAAATATTTAATACTTTTATTCATCATCTCCAGATATATTTTTTATGCTTGTTTCAGAATCGACTTCAATAACATCTTCGTCGTCATCATCTTTTTTTCCGTCTTCATCATTGACTTCCTCTTCTAACTCTTCTTCTTCTTCTTCTTCTTGTTATTCACTAACTTCATGAACTGAATGATTATTTAATACAGATGGGTTGAGATGTATGGGTGGGATGTCATCTCTACATAAGGGGATTAGTTCAAGTGCACCGAGATCAACAAATAAACTAATACCCTCTCCATCTTCCTGGTAAGCCTCTATAATCGGACTGCATGTTATCTTCATCTCCACTATGATCGTGATCCGCTACCATTCCTGCATCATAGATATTTTGAGGCACAAATTTTTGTACGACTCGTCAAGTTGTCTCTCCATTATCTTCATCGGCCTCTTTCATTGGATCAACCAAGTAATAGACTTAGGTAGCTTGACAAGCCAATACGAATGGATCATCTTCGTACCATTTACATACAGTATTGACACTCGTAAAATGATTATCCCTATGTATTGAAACCCAACCACCCCTATATCCCATCAATTACATTTAAAAACATATGTTACATTCCCACCCAGGTATCTTAATTTGATAATGACACGTATGACACCATAGTAGTCAATATCATCTGTTCCATGACTTCCATCAACCAACGCACCATACTTTTGCGTCTTTCGATAGTATGAAATTTATAACCTCGAACCATGCATGCAGTGTATCGAACTGCTTTGTGTGAGGGACCATTGGCCAATCCATGCAATTCAGAAGAAACTGATACAAGATCATTAGCACGTTGTTCCAAAATCTAACAATTGAAATAGTAACAAAATTATTAAAAGTAAACAAGAATTAAAATGGTTCAAATTGATTTTAAGTCATAAGACATTTAAAATGTATATGCATTGTTCAAACCATCTGGCAAATTATTCTTCGTGTCTTGCCTCTATATTCTCTACGTCTTTTGTCTTAAGTTTGTCCATGTGCTCACTGCATAGAAGTACAAAAGAATAGAATATTTGAACACAAAATTTATATAATAATTTTTCAACTGGAATTATTCTAAATATGCAGTGACATACCTGAGATAGTCATCAATCTCCCGACAATTATTCAACACGTACCACCGAGCTTTTCCTAACTCTCCACCAATTAAGTCGTATCCCGTTTGTGCACCCAAGGGCCATACATTCTGTAAAAACACTAATAGCTCAAGAGAGGGAGGAGCAGCAAGATTAGCATTCCACTCTTCACGATTAAATTCATGTACATAAGCCTCTACTATTAAACCCTTAGTTCGGGATTTATTCCCAACAGTGTGCTCCAATCTACCTAAATATCTTTCAACTGGATACATCCAAAGGAATTGCACAAAACCATCTAACAATACCTCTCAAGGTAAATGTATTGCTAAATGGACCATTACATCAAAATATGATGGTGGAAAGATCTGCTCGAATTTACATAGTATAGTAGCAATGTATGCTTCCATCTTCCGTAACATATCTCAATTTACTACCAGAGAGCATAAATCCTTGAAAAACATGCAAAGTTCGGTTATGGCGATGCGTACATTAGAAGTCAATTTCCCACAAATTCCTACCGGTAACAATTTCTGCAAAAATACGTGCTAATCATGACTTTTTGGTCCACTTATTTTCCAGTTATCAGGGCTCACGCATCTACCGAGATTGGAGGCATAACCATCTGGCAACTTCACACCTTGCAACCATTTGTGAAAATCCATCATCTCATCCCTTGTCATCGTAAAACATGCATGCGGCATAGCCACCCTGTTGCCTTCTATTCGCAAATGCAAATTATGTTTATTTCTCCTTCTCTCAAGATCTTTCCTTGTCTAGATAGTGTCAAACATCCTTTTGTTCATACACATCAATATTCCCAAAATATTATCACAAATATTTTTCTCTATTTGCATTACATCCAAACTATGTCACAACAGCATGATGGCCAATACAGCAAGTCAAAAAAAATACTACACTTTGTCTAATTTAATTCTGTAGCGCCTTATTTTCTCTTGTTCTTTACTAGACCTTTGCCAAAATTGTTCGCTCTAACGTCCAGTAACTGTTCAACTATCTCGTCCCTAGTCAACTCCTTCAGTGCAGTTCTGTCCTCAACTCCCCCATCAAATTTAGCGCCTTCCTTTAGCCATGCATGATTTGCTGACAGATACCATCGATGTCCCATGAAGCACATCTTTTGCAAATATTTTAGCCACTCACTTGTAGTTTCTTTATTACATGTGAGACATGCTAACTTCCATTTAGTACTCCAAATGGTAAGATTCTCATATTCTAGAAAATTATTTATTGTTCACATTACTACAGCATGTATTTGAAAAGATGTCGACGAATATGTATCAAAAGTTCTGACTCATGTTTCCCATATATCTTTCAACTTTTCAATTAACGGCTGCATGAATACATCAATATCATTCCCGGATGATCTTGGGCCGGGGATAAGTAAAGTTAACAGAAAGTTTGGCACCTTCATGCACCTCATATCTTAAGCTGTTTTTTTCTACATATATAACCTTTGCAATCTGGGTTTCAGCAAGAAATAATGCAAAATCTTCACATATGGGACAAGCATGTTTTTCCTCATTCTCCCTCTAAAATAAAATACAATCATTCTTGCATGCATGTATGTACTCAAACCTAACCCTTTTCTCAACTGTTTTTCTTCATAAAAATTCTTCGACAATGCAGAACCTTCAGGAAGCACCTCATTAAATAAGTCCAAGACCATGTTAATTGCTTTTGTCGACATCCCAGACAACGACTTAATGTGAAGCAGCCGCACAATAAACGATATTATGCTGTGTTTTGTACACCCAAGATAAAGCTCAGGCTTTGCATCTTTCCACATTGTAGAGAAATTCTCTGATTCAGTCCCTCAGCTATTTGAGGCGTCCCCAACTATTTCATCCATAAACATCTCAACTTCAATGTCACTCAAGATCTCCTCCATCTCATCCCACTCATTAAGGTCATCTCGCTCAGTATCTTTATCCATGTGCTGCATACTAATACTATGACCGAACATAACCTCGGTTGATTGTTCATATGGCTCACCATGTCATACCCATCAGGTATACCCCAAATCCATACCATTCACAAATATATACTTTCTATTTCATCCAATCCTATAGCACACAGATTTTTGTACCCTCGACATAGACATTTAATGTAACCACGACTATTGGCAGAGGCCCGAGCAAAATCAATAAAGGCTTAACTCCACGTGCATACGATAAATAGTCATTTCCAAGTGTATCACCAAGACGCATCCAACTTTTATCCATTTCTAAAAAATCATATCAATTAGTATAATGCAAACTAATTTTACATGTATCACATACTCCAATTCTCACTGCTCTTTAGATCTTCGGTAGTTAGTCCTATCCCATTCAAAATTATATCATCCATATTACACAAATTTCATCACTCTTTTACTTTCCACGTCAATAGTAATTTCGGTAGCACCTCTCCGTAATTCTCTAAGTATACATGTTCACAGAAAGGGATACCCTGTGAATAGTATACTCGAAGAACAAATGAGGAAGATACCGAAATTTCATACTAAACATGTAAAGTAAGAGTAACAAAAATATACAATATAGATAATAGAATCTCAAACTGTCCATACTGGACAATTCAAAAATTAGTGAACACCTGAGTATACACTAATTCCCAAACTAATCTAAGGTTATTAATGTAATGTCACACAAAATCTAACAAATAACATATAGATATATATGACACACAAGCTATGTCGAAAGTTGTAAGGCTTTGTTCTAAGTAACGTATGTGGAGTATGTTGTTTGAATTACTTAGAAATTAATTATATTAGTATATATAAATTAAATTAAATTAAAGTTATTTTTTATTATTTATTTACTATGTTATGAATTACTCAGTATTTTTTTTATCTTATTTGTTTTGTTTAATAAATATGTTATCATGAATTGCTTTGTTTTTATTATTTATCTAGTATAGTCTAGCATCTTATTAATATATAGTATTTCTTTAATTAGCTTTTGGTATAATATCTTATTAATTAATTATATTAGTATATATAAATTAAATTAAATTTATTTTTATTTTTATTTATTAGTTTTTATTTATTAGTTATTTACTAAGTATGTTGTGAATTACTTAGTATTTTTTTATCTTATTTGTTTTATTTACTAAGTATGTTATCATGAATTACTTTGTTTTATTAGTTATATAGTATAATCTAGCATCTTATTAATATATAGTATTTGTTTAATTAGCTTTTTGTATAATATCTTATTAATTAATTATATTAGTATATATAAATTAAATTAAATTTAAATTTATTTTTATTTATTAGTTATTTGTTTTATTTACTAATTATGTTATCATGAATTACTTTGTTTAATTATTTATATAGTATGATCTAGCATCTTATTAATATATAGTATATGTTATGAATTCTTTAATTTTCCTACATTTTCTATATATCTCCTAATTGTATATGCTACATTCACAATATTATAAAATTTACAATATTTTTTTATTATCTTTATTTAAATTCACAACATATTCACAATTAATTACCAATACATTCACAATATATTCACAACATATTCTTATTAAATTCATAACATGCATATTCACAACATATGAATTGAATTGGGATGGGCTATGCTATATTATGGGCTAACATGTTTATGGGCCACGACTATAATTATGAGTTTACTGTGTATATTTCGGGGTCGAGATCACGTGTTTGCATGGACAATATTATAAAACCAATTTACGGAGTAATATAATCATAGGTTTTAATCGTGTATTTGTTTGGAGAAACTATGTTAAAATAAAATTATTTTGGGAAGAGTCGACATTTTAAGGTTTAGAGGATTGTTAGACATTAAGGAAAAATATAGAATTTTATATCTCAAGTTTTAATTATGAAGTATGTGTTCAATCGGAAATTTACGCAGGTTACATTATTATTTTATAGGTGAAGATTAATAATTGCTCAGCACTGTTGTGAAAAATTTCAGAAAAATAAAAAGTCCAGGCAAGCGAGCTTCCTATGCTAAACCTTGCATAAAAAGAAAATGAATTAAGATTGATTTTATGAAAAATGTGCATGGAATGTGGAAACAACCTCAGTTATTTGTTTTGCATTACTCATGAAATCTGTATAAAAGAGGAAAGTGTTTTTGTCCTGACTGGTCTAGACATGAGCAAATTTTTTACATTCTATCTTTGAACTATGCAAAAAGAGAGAATACGAATTTATGAAACTTGTGCATGTGATGCGAAGATATTCTAAATTTGTTTTTGAATATGTGAAATGATATGAATTTGTGTCAGTACTCTGTTGTGATATGATGTGGCATTTGAAAACCTTTGACGTCACTTTTTGATTCTATTTCTGGTCATGATCTAATTATTCTGATTTTGTTTTACTCTGATACATGGCCTTGTCATGGGTGATAATAGTGACATCTGGCTCTGTCACAAAACATAATAGTGACCTTTGGCCCCATTACGGGACATAATAGTGACATTTGGCCCTGTCACGGAATATAATATTGATCTCTGGCCCTATTACGGGATATAATAGTGACCTCTGGCCCTGTCATGGGATATAATAGTGACATCTGGCCCTATCGCTGGATATAATAGTGACCTATGGCCCTGCCACGAAATATAATAGTAGTCTCTCTTCTAAGTGCAATTGCTTTGGTATCATGGTGATATATGTTCTGCTTGGCTTTCGCAGAATGCACAACCCTACCGTGGGGGTTAAACATGGTCTATATTCTTATATAATGCTCTAATATGATATGATATGATATGATAAGATGATGATGTTCAGTCATGTAATGCCAAAGGACATTTTTGAATGTGAACATTTTGAAACTGTCACTCTGATATTCTAATAACATGTTTTTGGATTCTGCATTTCTGAAATTAAAATGTTTTGTTCTACATTCTGAACTCTGTGGAAAGTCTTATGTTTATATACTAGTATATGTTCGCTACTTATTGAGTTGTTGATAACTCATCCCTTATCTGCACAATATTTTTTAGATATTTTGAGTATTTCAGCTGGGAATCAAGATTATGAAGCATGGGTGAGATGATTTAAGCACAGTGGATTAAGCATAGAAAGTTTCTATAAATATTGACGAATTTTATTAAGTAATTTTGTCGTGTTCTAATGACTTGGTATTTTGGGAGGTTGATTATATTGAGATAGTTGGTTTGAAATAATAATTTTATATGGCATTGAGAATTTGGAGCTTATATTTATACTGTGAATATAATTTTAAGCGAAAGGAATTAACTTTTCAACCCCTCCAGGACCGGGCCATTACACCTCCACTCTAGTTTTCTAACCAAAAACTAATTTTACTTTCTTTAATATTCCATGTACTTTAAGATATTAAAAAATGAAAAGATCTATTAATCAACTTCCATAACGTAAAATGATAATGTCGAACTCTTAAGTGAGCAAGATTCATATCTAGCTTAAGTATTTTTGTTGCATATAGAGGGGCAATAATGATTTGGAATTAATGAAATATTATGCTAGCTTACTAGATCATTCAAATTTCTGAAGCTCAATCCTCTTTTAATAGGCATAGAAATGTGTGTCCAAGACACCTATTTTTGCTTGAAAAATACTAACTTACTACTTCACATTTTAGCTATTGATATACTAAAAATTAAAAAATTAAAAATTTAAATTACAAAAGGAACCTAATAAAATGAGTCTTTGTAAGTTTTTTTTTTTAAGTAAAATTGTTATTAAGTACATGTAGCGCTACTCGTTCTGCTTGCCTGCCCTTCAAACTCAACCTAAAAAAGCATAATTGTAGCCAAGTAACCTCTAGATCCACATATATGTAAACAATTATCAAATTAGTTTTTCAGTGATGTCCCTTAGCAAATAATAGGCTAGAGTTATTCTACTCAGGAGCCCTACATCACACATCTGCTAAGGGAAAAAAAAAATAAAAATAGGTATGTGGAGTAGGACTGTTGACTAAATTTTTTCAATAGGATGGCTTCTCATGTACAATAATCAAGATTTAATTGTAACATCGTGGGAAAGATACCTACAATGTTTAAAACAATATGGTTACGTGGATGATTCGAAATATGTATTTTTTTGTTCTTGTACTACGCTACAAAATAACAAAAAAAAATTATATTTCTCGTCCCCTACACCACACACCAACATATGATTTATCATTCTTGCCCTTCTATTTAAATACGCATATATTGATCATGTGTAAATATGTGTGATTAAATAGAAGGACAAAAATAACAGATTACATATCAGTTAGTAGTATGGGGATGATAAGTGGTATTTCTCATAACAAAAAGGACATGAATCAATCCATTTGCTAAAGGTTTTCGTATTTTGGGTGTAGAAAATTTTGGGGTGTTGTCTGTATGATCAATCTCTTCTTGTAAATTAATTTCGATCCTTACTATATAATTTTTAATAGAATTTGTCACACACCAGTTTACCCATTTTTTGTGAGGCCTAGAATTTATAAATAGTTTTCAATATATATAACAATCAATGGTACTGTTATGCGCTGGTTGATCAATCAAGTCTTTTTCTAGTAACCCATTACATAATAGGCCTTAAACTCCAACAATCCATAATTTAGTAATCTAAATAATTTAAAATTTCTATTTACAAGTTGGTGTGGATCGGAGGACAATTAACTCTAAATTATTGACTAATTAGCATTATGTGATTTGTAAGAAAATTTAAAAATCAAATATTTTATAAACTAAATCTTTCTATATAAGTCATGTATTCCTATGTCGACTTGTAAATAGAAGAAGTCAAACAATTAGCGTAAATCATATCATGCGAGCAGCACATGACTTGTCAAGGAGGGACTTAAAAAAGAAATCCAACCCACCATAGATACTTGGATAAAAAGAAAACTATATACCCATGACCTAAGCGCTACGAATTATACAATCATGACCCTTTTCACACGTATACTTCGTAGGGAAGTAAGTTAATTAGTAACACGTAACTTACCCTTGATTGATAAATATTGGATCGCCGACTCGAAGCCACTTTCGGTATGAAGGCACACTCACGCGTACACGCATATATATGCACACGCTTCCAATTTGAACCACCAGTCCTTGGTGATTTCAAGGTTGACCTCTATGTCTATCCATCACTATAAATATAACTACGGCTCATCCACCAAATATCTTGTCTAACTTCATCTTCCAATATTCTATCCTCTAAACACACTTGCAAAAATGTTTCATCTGGAAAATCATCATGGCCAGGGACACCACGGCGGCCATTTTCACGGTGGAGGGATCACGTAGAACATGGCCATGCAAGAGGACATCACGGGAGGCATGGTCCTCATGGATTGGGGGGGGCATCACGGAGGGCCTAATTACCATGGTGGAGGATATCATGGTGGTCATGGCCTCGGAAAACTTGGAAATCATCATCTTCAATTCCTCATCAGAAGACACAATGGCGGCGACCATGGTGGAGGACATCACGTACAACATGGTTACAGTGGAGGAGGATATTTTCATAACGGTGGACATCACCGGGGGCTTGGGCATGGCCATGGTCCTCATGAGTGGGTGTATCACGGAGGGCCTGCTCATGGTGGTGGACATGGTCACCGTTAAGGCGGAGGACATCATCCACATTGACAAGTATTTTCATGGAGGCCGGGACATCAGCAATATTAGCTGCCACATTACCTAGAGATTGTCATGAGATCGTGTTATATATATATATATTTATATATGCTAGCTAGTGCCTTATTAAGCCCATATATATATAGAAAATAAGTAATCCCATGGTTATTATTTGTGAGATCGTGGGAAAAATATGCTGGCTATCTGATATATTTATTTAACATTTGAAAAAGCTGGCCTCATTTGGTTTATATATAATATATATTAAGCAGCTTCTGATCCATTTTGGTTGTAGCCCAAATATTTGTAACTTTTTTTTTTTTTTCCTTATTGAACTGTTTGTGCTAGAAATTAATTAATAAAAGGGGTGTCTATTCATTTCGAAAGTCTTGTACGCACAACTTGGTTAAGCTTACTATGGCCGCATCAGCTATCAGTACTGGCCAATTTTTTTGTTTTGCCTTGGTTAAGCTTATTCATGTAGTCTCATATATATATATGATGCATCAAGGTGAAGAAAAGAAAGAAGCGTTGGTTTTCTTTCAAGCTGGAAACCAAATGAACAATATCCAAGAAACATCGGTTTTCTAATTCGAGGGAAATCATGTATGTATATAACATCAGATCGAGAACCATTTAATAACCAAGGTTAATTAATTAATTTACATGAGAAACGAATAAATAATTCCTATTCCAACTGATCTTCAATTGGATGAGTTATAAGCAATATATGGTCACTTAATTATTTAATTAATTCTCTCCTCTCTCTGTAGAGGTTTCTCTCCTACCGAGTGTAGGTTTGTTTGGTTATTTTGTTGACCTGGGCTAGGTCTCTCCTTGTGCATGCTGTTTTAGCATGGATCATAGCATTGAGGACTTGTGTGCCCGTCTCTCATTGACGGAACAAGAGGAAGAGGTGATTGTAGTGGAGGAGCAATCGGTGGGAGATGCTTTGGTACGGGCTGAGCGTTGCCTTTTATTGAGGCTTCTCACCATGAAGCATTTTAGTAAGGAAGCTTTGAAGTCGACTATGAGGAAAGTATGGCGTTCTGGTAAAGCGGTCACCATCCGTGATTTGAGTCCAACTTTGTTCATTGCTGAATTTGAAGATTTGAAAGATAAGGATCGGGTTAAACAGGATGGACCATGGTCTTTCGATAAACAACTTGTGTGAACAAGTGATGTGGAGGGGCTTAAACAAACTCATCAAGTCCATTTAACTGATGCCTTGTTTTGGGTTTGTATTCATGATCTGCCAGTGATGGTTCGCAATTCTACCATGGGAAGATGCATTGGTCAGGCACTGGGGAAAGTGATTGAAGTGGATTTAGAGCAAGATGAATTGGCATGGGGGGAGTTCATGTGTATCCAGGTTAGTATGGATATTTCGAAACCATTGTTACGTGGTAAGAAAGTGTGCGTAGGATCTTCTCACCCCATTTGGGTGAGATTCTCCTATGAACGCCTACCGAACCTTTGCTACTTATGTGGATTGATGGGACATTTACATAGGGATTGTGAGCGTTGGAAAGATACTATGACTAATCTGAGTATTTCTGAATTTCCCTATGGGCCATGGATGAGAGCAGGGAGTCAGGAAGGTGATGGGAGCAATGCACACAGCCCTTTTTTCCAACGACAGGATACAAGGAGGTCATCGGATCAGCCTAATGCGGCAGCCGGAAATGCAGGTTTTATCCAGACAAATGTTGTTCCGAGGGATAACCCTGTTTCTGCAGAAGATTCGGAGCAAGCTAATCATGGAGTAATCCCTTCCGTTACGGAAGGAATTAATGCTGATCAGTCTGTTACTCAGCAACCTTCTCAAATTGACAAACTTGGAGAGTTATCTTCGGGATTTGTTTATGAAGAGGTTTTTGCCGCCAAATCAGGAAATTTAAATGAGATTGGGGGGGAGAAGGATTCTGAGAATGGTGCTATGAAATGGGACTTTTCAGTCATTCACGATGGGCAGTGTTTGAGTATGCCAGGTGGAGGGAAGGATGAATATACTCCCATGCACGTGCAATTCCAACAGAGCCCTCGTGCTCATACCTGGAAGCGTATGGCAAGATCCAAAGATAATAGAGCTCTCTATAATCCTACTGCTAGTGTTTCTAAAAGAAATTTTGTTCATATAAGTGATGGGGAGGCCCCTCGAATGTCCAAGAGATTGAAGAAGAAGGTCAGTTTGAATGAGGATGATGTGGAATTTTCTCAATTTTCATCGGTGGTGGCTGTTGAACAGCCCCACCGAGAGCAATGAAGTTTTTAAGCTGGAATACATGAGGGCTTGGGAACCCTCATGCTATTTGAACCCTTTCTGATTTGATCAGAAAGGAAGGTCCCGAAGTTTTGTTTCTCCAAGAAACAAAACTTAGAGCGATAAAAATGGAAACATGTAGGGTGAAATTACAGTATGCTAACTGTTTGACTATTGATGCTATTGGCCATAGTGGGGGCTTGGCCCTCTTATGGAAGGAAGAAGTGAAGCTGAAAATTCTTAGCTAGTCCTCCTCCCATATTGATGCTGTGATAGAGGAAGATTCGAAGCAATGGTTTATTACTGGGGTATATGGCCAACCAGAGGTGTATCAAAGATGTGAAACCTTGAGTTTGATAAAAAGCTTAAGAAGAGTAGAAGCTTGGCTTGTCTTTGGGGACTTTAATGAAATACTTTCACAAGATGAGAAATGGGGAGGCAGAGAAAGACCTGACCATCAAATTAGTGAATTTTTAGAAGTACTGAAGGTATGTCACCTGAAGGATCTGGGTTTTCATGGGCCTAGATATACCTGGTGTAATAGGAGAGGGGAAGGAGCTTTGATTTCAGAGAGGTTGGATAGATTCCTGGGGAATCTGGCCTGGTGCAATATGTTTGATAGGGCTGAAGTAACTCATGGCTCGACCTCCTACTCTGACCACTTACCCATCTGGGTGGATGTGTTGGGGATCCAGATTAGAAGGAAAGGGCCTAGACCTTTTAGACTTGAGGCCATGTGGCTGGAAGATGAAGATTGTTCTCAGATAGTGCAAGATTCATGGCATCTCCTAAGAGGCCAGAATGATCTTAGTGGAGTAATGCAATCCATTGCGGGGTGTTCTTCTAAACTGCAACTTTGGAACAAATCAAAGTTTGGGAAAGTTCAGACCAAGTTGCATGAGGCAAGACTAAGCTTAAAAGCTGCACAACAGAGGGATCCCCAAGTTTTAAGTTCAGAAGAGATGAAGTATGCCTCTGAGGAGGTTCAAATATGGCTGCAAAGGGAAGAAATTATGTAGAAACAAAGATCCCGAGCCCTTTGGCTAGCTGAAGGGGATCAAAATACCAAAATTTTCCATACTAAGGCATCTCAGAGGAGGAAGAAGAACAGCATTACCAAGCTTAAGGATGGAAATGGGATTTGGCAGGAAGGAGAGCAATGTAATAATCTTATCCTTAACCATTTTTCATCTTTATTTACTTCTGCAGGATCCCATAATGCTGATGTGGTTATTGATAAGATTGAAACCAAGGTCACTGCAGAAATGAATGAAGACCTCACCAAAGGTTTTTCTGCTGTGGAAGTGAGTAAAGCCTTAAAAGAAATGCACCCCTCAAAGGCCCCTGGACCTGATGGAATGCCTCCCTTGTTCTTTCAGAAGTTCTGGCCTCAAATTGTTAACTCCATCACTAATGCTGTCCTTCATGCTCTAAACCTTGGTATTTTCCCTCAAGCCGTGAACCATACTTTTATAACTTTGGTATCTAAGATAAAGAATCCCAATTCTGTGAATGACTTCAGACCCATTAGCCTTTGTAATGTTGTTTACAAATTGATCTCTAAAGTCATTGCAAACAGAATTAAGCATGTACTACCTGCCATCATATCTGAAACCCAATCTGCTTTCTTACCTGGTAGATTGATAACCGATAATGTCCTAGTGGCTTATGAGGTGGTCCATTTTCTAAGGAGGAAAAAGAAAGGAAAAAAGGGGTTTATGTCTATTAAGCTTGATATGAGTAAAGCTTACGATAGGGTTGAATGGTCCTTCTTACAATCTGTTCTATGCAAATTGGGTTTCCATGAGAGAGTCATCCATCTTATCATGAGATGTGTGCAAAGTGTCACTTTCTCAATCCTGATTAATGGTGTTCCAACAGGTCATATCATCCCTTCTAGGGGATTGAGACAAGGAGATCCTATCTCTCCTTATTTATTTCTGTTGTGCACATAAGGCCTTATTGGATTACTAAAACATGCAGCTATAACAAATGACATTTCGGGAATCCAAGTCTGCAGAGGGGCCCCAAGATTGAACCATCTCCTATTTGCTTATGACAGCCTAATTTTCTGTGATGCTAAAGAGGAAACAAGCCTCAGTTTGTTAAGATTGCTGAAACACTATGAGGAGGCATCTGGTCAGTGTATTAACCAGGATAAGTCTGCTATGGTTTTTAGTTTGAATACTAGTGCAGTGCAAAGAAGAGCTATTATGGAATTATGGGGTGCTAATCAGATCCAGCAGTATGATAAATACCTAGGACTGCCTTCTATGGTTGGTAGATCTAAAAAGGCTGCTTTTGCTGAAATTAAGCAAAAAGTTTGGTTGAAACTCCAGGGATGGAAAGGTCACATGTTTTCTCAAGGAGGTAAGGAGGTGCTTCTCAAAGCTGTGGCACTTGCAATTCCATCCTATGCAATGAGCTGCTTCAAACTTCCCTCAAAACTTTGTGCTGAGATTGAGAGTATGATGGCTAAATACTGGTGGGGGCAAAAAAATGATGAAAGAAAGATTCATTGGGTTAGTTGGCATAAATTATGTTGGCCTAAAGCTGGTGTGGGTCTTGGCTTTAAGGATTTGGAAACTTTCAACATGGCATTGCTGGCTAAACAAGGGTGGAGGCTTCTGCAAAACAGAGATTCCCTCTTCCATAAGATCTATTGTGCAAGGTATTTCTCAAATGGTAACTTGCTTGAAGCCCATCTTGGTAATTCTCCCTCTTTTGCTTGGAGAGGAATATGGGAGGCAGAGAATATGCTATTGAAAGGTGGAAGATGGAATGTAGGGAATGGAAGGAAAATACATATACTAGATGATGTTTGGCTGCCTGGGTACAGAGAATTGAGGAAGGAAATTGCGTTGCAAGACTCTCAACAGGCTGGGAGGACTGAGGAGTTGGAAGGACAGGTTGTTTTTCTTATTGATGACCAAACCAAGTGGTGGAATATGCCCAAGGTTAGATCTCTCTTCAATCCAAAACTTTCAGAGGCTATTTTGAGACAACATCCCAGTTATACTAATGAAGAAGATATATGGATATGGGAGCATGAGAGAAGTGGTTTTTTTAGTGTTAAAAGTGCATACAGGTTGTTTAAGTCACTCTCTGCAGTGAATGAGGGGGAATCATCTGATGGGGCAGCTACAAAAAAGTTCTGGAAAGGGTTATGGAAACTAAAAATCCCTCATAAAGTTAAGCTATTTGCGTGGAGAGCATGCAAAGAGATACTGCCCACGAAGGTAAAGCTACTCATTAAAATGGTGGAGGTGGATGGGGCCTGTTGTTTCTACCAACATAGTCTTGAGGATTCGGCTCATGCATTATTTTTTTGTCCTTCCATCCATGAGTATTGGATGAGGAAGTTTCCTAATTTCCAACTCCTTATTCCGTTTTACTCTTTCATGACTACTGCAAAGAGAGTTTTTTTAGAGAAATCTAAAGAGGAATTTGCTGATTTTATCCTTATGGCTTGGGGATTCTGGTATAGAAGAAACAAGATGATACATGAACATGTTAATCTGCCACCTGTGCAAGTTATGGACTTTGTGTTATCACAGAAGAGGGTGCAGTCAGATGGTCTGCAGGCTCATGGCCTGTCCAAGCGTATGATTTATAGATGGTATCCTCCACCTTCCAATTGGGTCAAGCTTAATTGTGATGGAGCTTTATTCTTTGACCAAAATAAAACTGGTATTGGGGCTATTATAAGAGATGCATAGGGATCTGTCATTATGGCTTTAAGTAAAGGGGAAGAGGAATTTCTGGAACCAGAGATTGTGGAAGCAATGGCTATTTTGAGAGGCTTGCAAATCTGTCTAAATATTGGCTTCAAAAACCTAGTGATTGAGAGTGATTGCAAGAACTTGGTTGATGAAGTCAATAGTGAAGCAGCTTCTTATACTGCCATGAAAACTATTCTTACTGAAATTCGAAGACGAATGCTGAGATTTGAGCAATGTAAGATGCAGCACTGTGGTCGTTTGTCTAATGCAGCAGCACATCACCTAGCTCGACATGCATGGAGTAATTCAGACTTGCAGATATGGTGGCACACGACCCCTTCTTTTATTGCACATGTCAATTATGTTGATCAACTTTCTTGTACTCAGATTTGAGGTCTTTAGTACCTCTTTGCAATGAAGTTCATATTTTCTATAAAAAAAAAAAAAATTATTTAATTAATTCCCTTTCCTTCTATTGATGAGTCGTTGGTGCATGATAATATTAATGTTGAAAGTAATTTATCGATCAAGAACATTTGATCTTCTATCTAGAAGGATGAAGGGATCGACATTATCTTTATAAGTTTTCATTAGTTTTAATTACGACTCCTCTTTGGAAAACTATATATGTTATCTTTGATAATATAGAACAGTCACTAGTTGGACTAGTTGCTTTTCTCTTAAGAAAGATAATATAATATTTCTTATAACCACAAAGAGATTTAAAAAAAATAAACTCATAAACAAATATGTCTTCATGTGATACCTTAGATCTATATTATAATAAAAGTCCCTACAAGAAATGAGGGTGTTCTCGGCGATTATTAAATCATTGCAATTAAAATAGCTACGAAATGATGTTTTTTCCTTCAATTTCTAAATCACCGCGTCTAACATCACTTTTCCATACTCATACACTAGGGTCCATCATTTACTTTGTTGCGATGCTTTTTGTAGCTGTTGTGACAATTTAAATAGCTGGAAAAGAAAAAAACCTGTTACGACACTGTGATTTCCGTTGGTATGCATTAGTGGGGCGCCAAAATCACCAAATCCTTTTATTCCCCCCCCCCCCCATTAACACCCTTATGCAATTAGACGAATCAGCCATCACACTCGATTTTCCTCCACCTACAAATCCACCCTTCTCAGTGTTTGTGCACGTCGTTGATTCCACCTCTGTCATATAGCTTTTGGCCCGACCATTTTCACTGTCCCATTTTCCCAACCATTCTCCACCCGGTAACTTCTTCTTCTCCATTTTCGATCTCTCTACCTGCACATCAAGCAAAACTCACTCACCCAATGTTGCTACACGGCTATCTCTTCCACCTAAAATCACCACAAACAGCGAAGACTCCACCAATTTGGCGATTGCGGAAGCTATTGTGCCACATTTTTCGCCACATGGTAAACACCAAATCGTCATGCATTTGATAGTCCTTTTGCCAGTTCCAATTCAAAAGGGAATTTTTGACACTTCCAAAGCTGTCGTTCAACATCAAGCAAGACCTTTTTCCTGGTGGCAAAGGGCTATCCAACTCGTCTCCTCCCCATCCTCTCCTCCACTTGGATGGAGTCGATTACTATAGGTAAGATACTCTATTTTTTGGCATTTATGTTATTA
This sequence comes from Pterocarya stenoptera, assembly GCA_003123785.1. Taxonomy (NCBI): domain Eukaryota; kingdom Viridiplantae; phylum Streptophyta; class Magnoliopsida; order Fagales; family Juglandaceae; genus Pterocarya; species Pterocarya stenoptera. The sequence continues at coordinate 47,980 of QEOT01000645.1, forward strand.
ATGAAACTGTTTACTCTAAGACAAAATTTGTATCTATGTTGTACACTTTACTCAAGTTGTTGATAGCAAGTAGTTTGTTGACTGTGTTGTGGAAACAAGGTTGGTTTGCTCTTTCAACTTATGCATAAATTGCCTATGTGTTTGTGTATGTATAATGTAACTATGGAATTCTTATAATGTATTTTAAAATCAATACAAACAATCTTATGTGGCTACTGACTAATAAACATGCATGTTATGACTTTTATCACTATCATGTCTTCAGACTTGATATCATATTAAAGAGACCACTTTGAGTTAATCATGAAGACATATATAAACATGCATATGGCATATATAGACATGTTATGTTATTTATTCTCATATTAAATATTTATGTGCTTATGTACTGCTGTAGCTTAACCAACTAGACTAATGGTGATGAGATATTGGTGATGAGTTGTTGTTCATGGTTTCACGGACTAACTCTGTCTTCCTTTTGACCAATAACCTCTCTACTCATTTATAGCAATTTATTTCCATACTACTTGACCATTTCAATTATCGAGTGTTTTGAATATGTTCTTTTATTGTTAATTTTGATTGTTCATGTCAAAGCCCCATGAAAAAGTAAAGTCCATTGCACTTCTTTTGACTGTAACAACAAAATGTTTAGAACATGGTTTGTACCTCATATGTCATTGCAACAAACATCCCGTTAGATATATTCAACATTACATTGCCTAGAATGATGGCTGCTATGTTTTAGTTGATGAGTGTACGAAAGTGCACTCTAAATATCTTATTATTAGACTATAATGTTAAAATATAAATAGAAATTATAGAGTTAATGTGTATTCTTAAATTGAGTTGTATTTACTTTGAGATACTCCTAAACAAATTTTTATGTTTAATTTCAGGGTTTATAAAAGAGTAAGTCAAAACCAGTCAAATGCAAAGGACTTTCAAGTGGGCAAGACATTGGAACAACCTATGAACTTTCAATGAGAATAAGGCTCTTCAAATAAGGATAATGATGGGGTTTGAGAGTAATTCGGATCAAAAGAAAAAGTTAGAGTCCAAAACACTCTAGAAGACAGTCTAGATATACTTTAGTATTTTGATTGTAATTTTCCACTCACATATCGTAATGATACGATTCTAGATGTGTTGGAAAGCCATCTTAAAGAGCTACAAATTTGTCTCTAATAAGGATTTCTAAATTCGAACTCCTGAAGCACGTATATGGCTGCCAAGATAAGTCCTAACATTTAGGCAATTTTTTTGCGGGAATTGTGAAGACATTAGGGTTTCTTTCCTACCCTATATAAGTATATCATTAGCACGAAATTGAGGGAAAGGAGGCTGGAAAGAGGAAAAGAAAATTAATTGTCATGGCCATCGTTTGCTTTACTTTTCTCTTGAGATTTTTGTTATCCATTATATTTATGGGTAACTAAATTCTCAAATAGGACTAGGGATGAACCTGAACATTATATGGTATTTTTAATTTATGTATTTGGTTTTCAATTAATAAAACTCTTTTGTTTTATCATTCTCAATTCATTGTTGATGTTTTCTTCTCCAAATAATCATAGAATTTATTCTGTTTATGGATTCAGTCATGCTTTTTATATTGAATGGATTAATTCTTTGATTATATTTGGATCAATTATTTATCTATATTGATTTAATTCTTTGCTGCAATATCACTCCTTGAGTATACTATCGTCGTTGGATTTTCTCAATAGTGATAATAATTTATGTATTTTAAAAGTGGTGAATGATTTTTCAAAAGGTTACATTTGGTTTAATTTTGGTTTATAAATTTATACCTTTCGATTGGAAATTTTAGAAATTAAGTTCCCAATTGAGTTATTCAATGAATTAAGAATAATTAAAATACCGGATTTGTACAAAGAATTCCCAACACTCTACTATTCGTGAAATTTGAATACTTTTTCCGTTAGTCACTTTGCTTCACTTTAATTTGCATTTAAAATTAATCTTTGTTCTCCATTAATAATTTAATATTTTTCTTTAGTTTCTTTGTTTCTTCTGCTATTCTTTTAATTTGTCTCTCTGTGGAATCGACACTCCAAAGCTGTGCTACAACTACTGCGTTATTCTTTGGGCGTAATCATTAGTACAATAATTATTTTCACTATAAGTCATGTTCTGGAATCAATGTTCTTGGCCAAAACAAAGTTTATTTCCTAAGCAGAATATTATGGGAATTTTTCACACTCCTAAGGTATAAACACATCTAAAACATAATGCTTTTGTCATGTATACTAATTACATGTTGTACCTCATGTTTTTACTTGGTGAGTTGTTGTTGGTGTATATTTACCCCTGACCAAAAAGTACATATAATATGCAGAGGTCATGAACCAACAACTATCTAGGATTGATGTGATGCTTTTTCTATATTTACCATTGTTTCATGTACTGATATAAGTTTTATGTTCCAAACAGCTGGATCTTTGCCACTCAACAAACCAAGCTATCCATCAAGTGGAAGATGTGCACATGGTTGCAGCGAAGTTGTGGATGTTCCACCCACATATATATGTTTCATCACAATATTAACCATCTGGTTCCTTAGCATCTGAACCATAACTAGTTGTGTTTATTGAGAGAATTTTCAAAACTCAAAATATCCTACTTTATGCTTGTACGAAACATTAGTTGCTCCAATTTGTAATACTTAATTGCCTTCTATTAATGCACCATATGCTAATGTATAGATTACTTAAAGAATCTGAAAATGTTGTATTGGATGATTGAATTTATATGCTATTAAAGTTACCAAGTATTGGATGACTTCATTTTTTTGGTTTATCATATGATGTATTGTAGTATTTGGGAATATTGTAGTTCCTTAGAGCAGGAAATTAAGTACCCAAGAAATTAGGTACCCAAATAAAGGATGCAATCTGCAAACTGTGCAACACTAATTCTAGCCATTTCTGGCGATTTTTAATTTGCCGAGAATAAGTTTTTGATTCATTATTTCTTTTACGACGAATATAGTTTGATGCGAAAAAATAAATAAGCTTTCAATATATTTTTACTGGCAAATATAAATTCGCTTCAAAAACTATTTCGGCGAATTTAGTTCGTCGTGAAAAATGCAATAAAAGGGGTTGAGTTATTCGCATCGAACATTAAAGTCACTGCTATTTTATCTATTGCGGCGATTTTAAATGCTAGAAAAAATGCAATAAAGGAGGTTGAGTTATTCGCATTAAACATTAAAGTAGCTGCTAAAATCTATTATGGTGATTTTAAACGCTGGGAAATATTAATTCGGCGATTTCCCAAAACGCTGTGAATAATAAATCTGATATTTGCGACGATATTTCAGGTATTTGCGACAGTTTATTTTTGCTGAAAATAATATTTCCCAGCGATTTAAAGTTGTTCTATGCAGCGCAGTTGGGACGATTTTTCTATCCTTTGCAGTGAAAAAATCTCTAAAAAAGAGAGCTTATTGCGACGATTTCTTAAGTTCACTGGATAAACTTATAATTGAATAAACAATTACAACAAGCGTTCCGCACTGTATAAATCCTTAGGAAAGACTAAATGCGGCGATTTAAAGGGTTATTTGCGACGATTCCTTGCACCGGAAAAGGGTGATTTTCTTGTAATGAGTATCTTTACAATCACACATACTATATCAAATCACGTTAGTTTATGAGTTTATTTTTGTGAGATTCTTTTGTGGCCATGTTTTATCCTTTGCTTACATCTAGGTAAAGGTTAGAAATATTCCTCTTATTGTTGGTGCAAAGAGATTGCAAAACAATAAAATAGTAAAAGAAAAGTTTGTTTCAAGGCGTGTTACAATGTCACTTTCCTTATGACAATATTCACCCCCACCAATAAATGTATACACATGGGTTCCAAGAGAATTTGCCTCCAAGATACAATGAAGCCTAGAATAAGTATGTTTGTCGAACTACGTTATGCACATACGAAATTAGACCACAAATACCCTCAAATTTTACTATTCAACCAAGAGATTAGAAATATGTTCTCTAAAAAACAAACAGATCATAATAATAAGTTTTCAAGAAATGAAAACTTTTGAGAAAGAGAATTTCAAAATTGGCTTTTATATCTTCTTTAATTCGTAGGCCAATGTGTCTATTTATAAATGGTCAAAGGATGCGAATAAAATGTTATAACTTTTCGTTTCACTAACATTGGTTCCCAATAGGTATATTTATTATACCTAATGCCAAGCAATGTATACATTGGACTTGGTTCAATGGTCACCACACTTCTCCACCAACCAGTCTGTACTTGTTTGAGTCCCAACTGACGCATCTTTTGAGAATAATTTTTAGATGAATTTCCTGACAATTGGAGCTGGCTAGGCGTTGTGCTCGCCCCGCCGCAACCCAGGCCCATGTGGAGGCCTCGTCCTATCAAGGAATCATAAAAACCCCCCCTTCTTGACATGAGATGATTCAAACCCTTGCCCTTTGTAAAGGCAACAATACCACTAAGCCAGTAAATGACTTATATTATATATATATATGGATGCAAAATATTAAAAATGTTATAAACTTTCCATAGCTTTTCCCCTTCTAAAATAATTCATAACTTTCAAAATAAATCTCAAAATATTATTTAATAATAAATATGTATTATTTTAAAAATATTTTCAACACTTATTAAACTTTGATCATCTTCTTCTTTGGACTTTGATCATTACTTGTGTAGTCAAGCACGTCCAAAACTTGTATCTAGCATTACTTGAATAAAAGTGAAGATTAAAAAACAAAAACTTTGGGGCTAAACATTAAGATGTTTGCACATTATCTAACCAAAAATAGAAAAAGCTATTATCTTCATCGTGCAGAATAAAAGACTCAAAAAGGAAAATTATTATCACTTTCAAGGGAAAATTTATGTTTGCTACCAATTTGTATGGATATGAACTTGGGCATGGACCACATTTTTCAAATAAGGCCGACGGAGCCCAAGCACAATATGATACAAGAGATTTAAAATGAAGGCGCCGGGGTCCATGGCATTGCATGGCTTATTCCAGCCCACCTCATGCTCAAGTCTGTCTCTAGACTCTGCCTTCATTTTTTCCTCCTCCTGTTATTCTATATGTCACGTCATATTTCTATTTAAAAATAAAGATAAAAAGAACTTGTACTAAAGAATCACATAAATAAACAAAAGTATTGAATGAAACGTGGGGGCATTTTGTGAGAGAGGAATCAAAATGTGCCTTCTAGGAATAAGATAATGTTTTTGTTTTGTTTTTTCCTTTCTGAATAAAATTGCAGTTTTTCATTAATCAAACGAGCATTCAGACATTACAATGGATTGTACATATGATATCTATTCTATTATAATAAGTAGCTATCTAACTGTGAATATTAACTTTTCTTATTTTTCTGTTAAGTCCTGTTTTACTGATTCACCCACTTCAACTTCAAAACCATAGGCACGATGAAAGAGTGTGGGTAGTGATACTATCTTTTTACTATTTATTAACTTTTTTCTCTCGTCACTCTCTCTAGAAAAAACCTCTCGTCTCTCTCTAAACTCCTTTTAACTCAGATCAACGAACGGGGGTGGGAGCTTCGGCTCCTCCCCCCTTCCTTCTCTTTTGTTCTCTTTCCTTTCCGTTGTAGTGTTTTTTTAGATTTTTTGTGTGTTTTTAGATCAAATAAGGGAGAATTGTCGTTCTAGTCTTTCCAGCCGTCACCTCTCTACACGCACCTCACTGGGAAGACGCCCAACCGCCGATCTTCAAGACCTCCAAATTCAGCGTCCATCGTAGTGGCGCATAGCCCGCACGGGCGGGACAAAATTTCCAAACCCCGTCGGCGCGTGGCCATCACGCGCCAACACCACACTCGGCTTCTCTAGGCTCCCTGACATCACAAGGAGACCTCTGCCGACACCACACTCGGCTTCTCTAGGCTCCCTGACTCTGGAGCTTCCAAGATTGGCCATCGGTTTTCCTCCTCGAGAGAACAGTGTCCTGCACATGCCAATGCCGAATCATTGAGCACTGTTCATCCATATTTTGTTTTGTTTTCTTTGTTGCTTATTTTTATTTTCTGTAATTTTCAATGTTTTGTAGTTGTTTTATTTTTTCTGTTTTCCTGTTAATTTTGTTGATCCGAGTGTGGTGTTGAGCCTTTGGATCAGACGTAATCCGGGGAAAGTACTGTTTGAGAGTGGTGGGCAATGTTACGCTGGTGGTCGTACGGCCGAGCTGTTGGAGTCTGTGCGTGAGCTAGGTGCTCATCCAGTCAGGGCTCGAGATGCCGATGCTTGTGGTGGGCATGACGTCCGGGGTCTCACCAGTGCTTTGGGTCTTGTAGTTGTTTTTATATTTAGGTGTAGTTTTATTTTTTTAGTTAGTAATAAAATAGAAATAGGCTATTGGATTTGATGTCCATAGCAATGTCCCGTACTCATCCTTCCAGAGAAGACTGAGGGGCATTTTAGTTCTATTTTTATAGAGCACTTTCTTTGTTTAGGAGAGAGTTTGTTTAGAAGTTAAAATAATGTCTGCCACAAAGCAATTTGTGTGTGGGAAAGCCCCAGAGCAGATGCGTAATTAACTTATAGTTTAAATTTTTCACGTATTGATAAGTTACATTTGTAACTTCGATTCATTAATGAAATGAGTATGTTTCCATTAAAAAAAAAAAAGTCATGTTTTACCAAAATGCCTTTAAATTCTTAATCATTTGACATGTAATTCCCTTGTAGAATTTAATGAAGGATCATATTTTACCAAAAGGCCATTCATAGCCCCGTGGCACACATGAATTGACATCTCTTTTTCATGTCTTTTTTGTTCTAACAATGAACACATTTTCCTTTTTTTTGTTTCAATTTTCTCTTTAGAACACAAACGTTTTAGAGCATTCTCATTGTAAAATTCAACTTAAAGTAAATTTAACTAATAAAATACTTAAAACACTCAATATATAATATTAATTATTAATTTAATTAGAATATAATTATTATTAATATTAATATTGAATATTATTGATTTGATATAATATAATTATTATTAATATTTTAATTAGTAGAACTATAAAATGTGATAAAAATTAAAATTAAAAAAATTATTAAATCAATAATATTTTATTAATATATAGAGAGTAAATAGATAATCCAATATAGATGCAAATCAATGCTCATACTTTGCTGAAGTTTACATTTTTTTTTTTAATCTTTATTTTTTGTCTTTCTTTAGCCTTGTATTTGTGTGGCTTAAAATTGCTTTGGGGAAAATATCCCTGCAACAACATTGCCATCACCTAAGTTGTAAAGACTAAATTGGCCTATTGAAACTGACAAATAGAAGGAAAAAAGACTTTTAACATACGAATTTGTTTAGTTTTAAAAATTTTAAGATAAATTATATATAAAAATATTTCAATCAATTTCCCTATGTGTATTAAATAATTGATTGAAATTAATTTTCCCATAAAAGCATGTTATTTCTAGCAGCCTCTTCGAAATAATCTAAAAATTTTAAAACTCAGAAACTAATTAATACACCGTATGGTTACCCAATTCAATTCAAATTATTTAATTGTTTTAATGATAGTAACAAAGCATTTCTCAACCACGATATATATCTTTTAAATTTGTTTTATAATTTATGTAATAGATTAATGTATAGTCTTTATTGACTCAAACTTAAAATTATATTTCAATCAAATTTATAGTTCTTGAGCATATGTTGAACTCGACGATGGTACAGGAAGACAGTCTATTGTTATGTTTGGTGAAGTTGTAGAAGAAGCATTCGGTTTTTCAGCAGTTGAGCTTATGAATTATACTGGCGATGTATGTTTTCTTATTTTCCATTGCTTTATTGATGTGAGTAAAAAAGTCTATCTTAAAATTTTTCACACACTTACTACATTATATATAAGTAAAATGACTTTTATATTCAAATTGACTTTTATTTACATCATGAATACTAATTTCATTATAAACATTGCATTACAAATTTTTTGTTATTTTACAGGAACATTTATCATATATAGAAAATATTGCAACACAAGTTTCACTAAAAGAATGGATGATTCAACTTTATGTTGACCCTGACTGACTCAACCAACAACAGAACAAGAACTTCAAAATCGTCTCTATTGATCCTATACAAGATGATACAAAATGATGAATCATAGTACAAACATCAAACGACACATATTTTGAACTACCATTTTTGTTGGACTTTTATTAAACTTATCGCGTGCAGCTTTGCTAAAATTATGGATGTTATAAACATATATTGGATTGTATGATATTTTAAACTAATGTTTTTATCTTCTCCACTATGCCTTAAATTATTAAGTAAAATAAATTATTTTTATAAAATATATATTATTTTTTACAAATAACCATTTCATAAAAATAGGCAAGAAGAGCATCACTCTCCACTTTAGAACAATGCGTTGAAGCCCCCAAAGTTCTTACAAAATATTACAGCTACAAAAGCTGCCTCTGATTCTCACTAGGGGTGGCAATTTGTCTTCGCGAGTCGAGTCAGGTCGTGTTAAGTCATGAATATTATATGATATGAGTTAAATCAGACATGATCCGTTTAATTAAATGGATAAGATCCTAAAATCATAACACAACCCAGATAAATAACAAATGACACAACACAACCTGCATTACCAATTTAATAATTAACTTTTATTGGGTTAATCTAGACAATTTTATATAAATGGGATGAGTTGTCACGTATATTTATGTTTTAACACAATTAATATAATTTCATATATAATACAAAGATAACTATATAAATCATTCACAATTACAATTAAATTCATGTTAAAAATATTTTAATAGTCAATATCTTAACCAATAATATAGAAGAAAATTAATGTTTTTATAAAATAAAATTATATATTAACAAAAGTTTAATTGTTTGAAATATTAATTAGTCAAATACTGTTATTAATATTCCATCCTAACAACAATAAATGCATATAAAACTAAGCATTTTATAGAATTTGAAAATATAATTTATTCATGTCATATGGATTGATTGCAGGTTTTCGAGATTCACCCGCAATTGACCTGTTTATTAATTATGTCTTATCAGAGCAACGCGTTTTGACCCAAACTCATTTATATCACACCCAAATTCGCTTATCTCGTGTTGTGTTCATATCAAATTCACGGGTCGTATTGTATATTACCACTCCAAATTCTCATATCCCACATCCTAATTAGCTTTGTAAAATTCTGCTCTTGTTAATTGGTTGCCATTTCTCAATATTAATTATCTTTCCTTAGTTGCATTTTGAAAATCTTGTAACACCCCTTTAACTTAAGAAGATCCTTTCTATTTAAAAAAAAATGAAATAGATAGAAATTTCTAAATAAAAACTATGGATATTTTAATCATTTTACATAACATCGATAAGTAAAATGACAAAAATAACATGTATTTTGCACTATACTTGTGATTCCACATTCTGATAAGTGATAAGAGTAAGTGGTTTCTAGGATTCCACGTTTATTGGGAAGAAGAAGTTCTTACTCTTTATAATGTTCCAATGAAACTCCAATTATATTATTGACTAGTCATTTTGGAGTATACGTCATGTAACTTAGGCCTTCTATTGCAGCGTTACAAATAATTTTAGAGCCTATCCGAACCAAAAATGTTAAACTTGAGCCATGCCACCTATGACGAACTGGCCTAATGAGGACGTCAGGAATACAAGGAGGGAATATAATTGTTCCAATAGGGGCTCCAACTGTATTAGTGCTAGTTATTTTGGAGTATACACCATGTGACTTGGGCTGGGACACTACAATATTGATAGTATCCATTTCACTTGAAATGGAGAGATCCTTAATTTCTTTAGTTTAATTTCTTGATCCCGACATTTAGATGCTTATAAAATAGAGTAAATCATCCTTTCCTTCCACTTCCTAGTCGTGGTATTGTTAATTAATTCATGATAAAGTGAATTTGCTGCCTACTAAAGTGTTTAAAAGGAAAGTGGTGAAGGATAAAAAATGTCCTATGAGTGAAACTGAAGAAGAAACTGTGATGCATGCATTATGGGAGTGTCATGCTCCAAATGACATCTGGGGTAGTGATAAAAGCTGTTTTCAAAATTGGGACAGATTTGAAGATGATTTTCTGCTATGGTGGGATAAATGCAGGACTTCTCTAAACAAGGGTCAGCTGGAGGAGATGGGAGCAATTCTTTGAAAAGTTTGGCTTCGAAGGAATGGTGTGGTTTTTGAAAGTTGAATGGAATGTCCTAATAAACTAATGCTATCTGCTAAGCTATTGTAACGGACTATCAAGCAGTGCAGATTTTGGGCAATTCAAACAGACAAGTGCAAATCAGAGGTGCAAACTTTCTGAGATGGAAAAAACTAGATTATGGATATGTCAAAATTAATTGGGATGCTTCATTAGATCAAAAAAGGAAGAAAATGGGAGTAGGGATTATAATTAGAGATGAGACTAGGAAGGTCTTAGCAAATGTGTGCGATCAGAAAGAATATGTAGAAGAAACAGTCATTGCAAAATGTCAAGCATTGAGGACAGCGGTGGAGCTGTGCAGTGATCTTCATTTCTAGAAAGTAAAATTTGAAGGGGATGCAAAGGAGGTCATCATGGCAGTTTGTAGTGAAGAAGAGTTGCTGACTTTTTATGGTTCATTAGTAAAAGATGTAGGTATCATTTTAAGAACAATACTCACTGGTCAATACCATTTGCTCAAAGAGAGAAAAACATGGTTGCTCATACCTCAACAAAAAAAGCTTTGATTATAGAAGGAAAGAGAGCATGGATAGAGGACTTCCCAGAATTCATTGTGGGATGCCTAAATAGAGATATCAATTGTTTCACATGATATATTAATGAAATACAAAAGTTTATTAAAAAAAAAAAACACTTGCGCTATTTAAGCCAATATCTTATGAGGAGATTGTATAATAGCAAAAGAAACGGGTGAATTTATTAGCCTTTCCAAATCGAAGTCCTGTTACCATTAACAACTCTCCCAATCAATCATTCTTTCAAAAGATATTGAGCCTCTCATATAATTCTCCAAGCATAGGATAGCTTATGTGGCCACGTTTTGCTTCCATAATATTTCAGTTCTTGTAATATATTTTTTGTGCCACGTATAAGGATGTTGACCTTACGATATTGCAAGAGATCAAGGAAGGGTTACATAATGTAGAGGAAATCAAAAGGCTACAGAAGGAGGTGGGTATCTTATTAGAGCATAGAGATCTAAGATGGAAATAAAGGGCAAAAAGGTTAAAAAAAGGCTCCAAGAAAGGCAATCAAGAAACGCTCTACGTTTCTTGGGATTCCTTTTCGGATATTGGCAGGGCCTCACTTAGGCCATGGAGGCGTCCATCCCCCAGGCGCCCCAAGCACCTTTGGGGGGATTGGAAGAAGCAATTTCACGATTGAAAACATTTAAGTAGGCGCTGGTAAGACAGGAGCCTCCTACTTATAAGGTGCCTATGCAGTATCCGATGGATGTTAACAAAGTACAAGGATTTATATTCATGGAAATGGAAATGGCAAACGTGGCGGAGGACTTTCGTTATGCATTGGTGCTCAAGTTTGCTCGTGTTAGGCCTCCAATAGAGATGATTAGGCACCATATCATTAAATCTTTGGATTTTTTAGAGGTTCCAGTGATAAGTCTCATGGATGACTACCATGTTCTTCTTCAATTGCAGTCGGAGCGAGATTTTGTGCATGGTTGGACGAGAGAAGGGAGACTAATGGAAGGATGTGTTTTCAAACTTTTCAAATGAACAAAAGATTTTGATTTGCATATGGAACCGTCATTAGCCCCTCAATGGATATTCTTGTCAGGGCTTCCCCTGCATTTGTATCGATCAGACTGCTTGCAAATCTTGGCAACCATATTTGGTCGTTTCTTGGGTACAGATCACGCTACGCTACAGAAGATAAGGGCCACTGGGGCAAGAATCTGTGTAGAGATTGATTTAAAAGAAGAACCAGTGCAAGGCTTCCTAATTGTGGTTTGGGCAAATAGGACTATTTGGCATGAAGTGAAATACGAGAAACTAGGTTTTTATTGCTTCAAATGTTGTCGCCAGGGGCACACGTGTTAGACCCCCACGTAAAATCGCCTCTAAAGTTGCAACTTGGCCATATGCACACATATCGCTCGAGCGGAGTGTCGAGCGGATCTCTCGGGTTGTAGATTGGCTCGAGCGGACTGTCGAGCGAGATTCGAGTGGAGCTTTCTGGTTGTATTCGCTCGAGCGAAGTGTCAAGCGAACCTTGGCTCGAGCCAGGGTCTAGCCACAGTCAAGCCAGACCTCAAAAATGACATTTTCAGCATGAGAACAAGTCAAAGTTCGACCCCCATGCACCCCTTAGCCGAACCATTGGCTCATGCATGCCACGGCTATGTGGTCCATGCCACTATCTTATTTTTGTCATTTATTTTATTTTATTTCTTTTATTGCAAAGGGACCTTTTGGGGGTTTCCAAGTTGTAACCTTTATAAATAGGACCCTTAGTCATTTCTTTCACATCTTTTGGCAAAAACCCTAGAGGGAGAACTATTGTTTAAGAGATCAACATCGGTGCTTAGCACTTGGGCTTTTTGGGTGCAATTCGTGAACCTCAAAGAGAGAATCATTCCATGCAATTCGTGAATTGGAGTGATTCAACTATCTTGTCTTACAACTTGGTGCAATTCGTGAATCCAAGTTGTGTTTATCTTTATTCTTGATTATTTATCAATATATGAGGTTTATTCAACATTTGTGCAATTCGTGAATCATTTGTTGAATTACTTTATTTTGTTCATTCAAGTTCTTAAGTATTCATACTTTGTTCTTGAGTGTTCTTTATTGTGTTCTTGGTGTTCATCCATTGCATTGCTCATTCAATCCATCTATTCATCATTTTCGGCCAACCCTAGTGTTTGTCTTCCTTCCATAAATTATTCCCTCCATCCCCCTAGCCCTAGCAGAAATTCACTTACCTTATCCATCCAAATTCAAGTTTGGCCACTCTTGCCTAATTTAAATTAACCCTAACTGCCCACCATTCTTTCCATCTTAGTGTTTCCATATTTGGAAACCCTAGTTGACCACTTCAACTATCCAATTCCTACCATAGCCGAAACCCTCTTGCCATAATAATTCAAATTCAAATTTTAGCTACACTAGCCTTATTTGAATTGGTCTTAGCCGCCCACTCCACTTGCCATATTAGGGTTTCCATACTTGGAAACCCTAGTTGACTCCATCAACTCATTTGGCCAACCACCACCTTATCCATAATCAAATCCCTAGTTTTTAGGAGACCTTCCTAAAAACTCTCACTAGCCTATTCCACCAAGCCATTGCCGCCCACACTCCAAACCCTAATCCATGTTCCACCTCAAACCCTAGCCATATCATCCAAACCCTAACCCTAATCACCAAAGTGGTGCCATTCATGCAAGCCACTATTGCCGTGAACTCCATACAAGCCTAGCAACACAAACACTTAGCCATTTTTCCACATTACATATACTCATCCTAGCCTAAACACTTAACTTCACCTTGTCCACATTGCCACCATAGCCACCATTGTTCGAGAATCAAGCAAGAGAGGAACGGAGAATCGGTCATCACCAAGTTGCCCTTGGCGTGGAGATCCTAGTGTTTAGGGACTTGACCAAGGTCCCTAACAACACGGCAGTAGTTTGTAGATCAAGTGAATATAGACATCCTTCAGGAAGGGAGGAAAATGTGAATAAGAAAAGAGTGTGGAAAGAAAAAACCTCTGATAAGAATTTTGACATTGGCCAAACTTCAAAGGGGACAGGTTTGATCGAAGATTCTAATCCCAATGAAGAGGATGATCAAACAAAGGTTGATACGCATATTTTAGAACTTGAAGAAGGTGAAATTAGATCTGAGAATGTTGAAGTTGCACAGTTGGATGGGAGGTAGAGCAAGGAAATGAGAAAAGCATATGACACAGGTATTCTTGAATGTTCTGGAAATATTAATGAGGATAAAATAAAAGGGAATCAGGAAGCAGATCTTGCGGGTGTATTATTTTTGGATGAATTACAGGTGGTGGATTTGGGGGTGGCAGCAGGTGAAATCGATGTTGATGGCTTTGAGGAAAGTCACACAGCGCTGGTCTTTGAATTAATGGCACTAGAATGCAGACCGAATGATTTTCTTGTGGAAGAGATTGATCCAGGAGGAGGATAGACCGAGGTGCAGTCAGACAATGAGGACAGACATGGGATACAACCCCTTTCAAAGGAGAAATGCTATGAATCGGATCCAGAAAAGTCTTCAAAACATCTAAGTGCCAAGAAACCTTCTGTGAGGCAGTCTCAATGGGTATTATCCCGTCCATATAACTTGAACTTATGATAGAAACAATGTTGGTGTGGAATGTGCGAGGTTTAGGTAGATCCAGGAAAAGACTTTGTAGTTTGACAAAGAAAATAATGCGGCGATTGTGGCTATTTCAGAACCTTTTTCAGAACTTAAAATAATGGAACATTTGGGTGTATCTTTGAGGCTACTGTATTTCTATAACAACTCATAACTGGGTGGTAAATTATGGATTTTTTGGAGAGATTCTTGTGATTTTGAGGTCGTACGTATGTCAAACCAAATGATCTCAGGTTGGTTCAAAAATGGAGTGGACAAGATCCTGATCTCTTTCATTTACACAAAGTGCAACCAGGTGGAGAGGCGTGAATTATGGAATAGTTTGAAGGATGTATGTCTAACTGATCCATGGATAATAGTGGGGGATTTTAATATCATTAGAGAGGATAGGGAGAGAATTGGTGGGAACCCGAGGCCTTTGTCTTCCATGGCTAAATTCAATGACTGTATAGACACTTGTAGTTTACTGGATCTTACAGTGGTGGGACATAGATTGTCATGGTGCAACGGACATGAAGGACGTACGAGAAGTTGGGCTCGTTTAGACTGGACTCTCATAAATTCTTTTTTTGCAAATCTATTCCTGACAGCTCACTTTGAATATTTGGAGAGGAAGTCCTCGGACCATTCTCCTATGATCATTAAGTTCCAAAAAATTGAGGTAAGATATAGTCCTCATCCTTTTCGATTTCAGAATATGTGGTGCTCTCTTGTAGGTTTTCGGCATTGTGTTGAAGAGGTATGGAGTGAACTAGTTATGTCCTCTGGTTTGTTTAAACTGGTGGAAAAACTGAAGAAGGTGAAGCAAGTTTTGCGTGCTAGGAATCATAATGTTTTCGAGCATGTGGGGCAGAATATAAAGATGTTGGGGGAGCGGCTGGAGATATTAGAAAATCAGCTTCAGACAGATTATGAATCGGAGGTTGAGTGTGATTACCTAAGTACAAAAGCTGAATTGAATACATGGGAACTTAGAGAAGAAACTCATTTATCTCAGTTGGCTAAGAAAAAATGGCTTTCAGAGGGAGATCAAAATACTAGCTTTTTCCATACTAGTGTTAACCAAAAGAGGAAGAAAATCATCACTCAGATGGCTCTTGAAGATGGCAAAATATTAGAAACGATGGAGCAGGTACATGAGGCTGCGTCAGCTTACTTCCAGGATTTTCTCACTACACCAAACTTGGTTGTACAAGGGGATTTATCCGAACTAGTGGCTACGGAAATTACTACGGAAGAAAATAATGAACTTGTCCGTCTACCAATAGTTGAAGAGATTCACAATGCCTTAAAGTCAATTTCGAAGGAGAGTGCGCCGGGGCCTGATGGGTTTGGTTCAGTTTTTTATTTACAGTGTTGGGATTTTATTAAGGCGGATGTGATGGAGGCTACGGTGGATTTTTTCTTGTGTAAGCCTTTATCTCGCTTTCATACATCTTCATTCATTGTTTTGATCCCCAAAGTGGAGGAATCGAAAAGCTTTGGCAAATTCAAACCAATTAGTCTTTGTTCAATGGTGTATAAAAAAATTTTTCAAAAATGCTGGTTCAACGTATGACTCGGTTATTACCACGTTTGATTTCTTCAGAACAAGGAGCTTTCATTCCGGGTCGAAGTATTTTTTATAACATTTCTTTAGCCCAAGAATTAGTACATTCCTTAAATAAAAAAGTGAAGGGCGGAAATGTTATGCTCAAGATTGACATGGCTAAAGCTTATGATCGTGTTGACTGGTCTTTTTTGGTGCGGGATTTTTCATCTCATTTTTGTACCTTGGTGATGAACTGCGTGACTATGCCATGGTTTTCAATAATGATAAACGGGACGTATAAAGGTTTCTTTCAACCTTCACAGGGATTAAGGCAAGGTGATCCTTTGTCACCCTACCTATTTATTTTAATTGAGGAAATTTTATCAAGAATGCTACGAAAAAATTTTGAGGAAGGTCGAATACGTAGTTTCTCACATCCAGTTGGGGTGCCTCTTGTATCTCATCTCCTATATGCTGATGATCTCCTAGTGTTTGTAAATGGTGAAAAGAGATCATTAAGGAGGCTTCGTAAAGTTTTGGAAACTTATGAGAAATGGTCAGGGCAATTAATTAATAAAGAAAAGTCGACTAGTTTCTTCTCAAAGAAAATTGATATTTCTAGACGGCGGAGTTTAATGAGATTGACGGAATTTGCGAAGGGAAAATTTCCGGTGACTTATTTGGGTATTCCCTTAGTCACAAGACGTCTCACTTCCCACGACTTAGAGCCTCTGGTTTCTAAGATTCGTAATTAAGCAAACGGCTGGAAACTACATCTGCTTATCTCAAGGTGCTAGATTGGTGCTTCTTAAGCATGTTCTTTCCAGTATGGCGATACATCTTTTGGCTGTGCTCCATGTTCCGATGGTAATATTTAAAAAAATCAATGCTGTTTTCTTTGAGGGTGAAAATGGTGGTAAATCAAAGAAAAAGTGGTGCGCCTGGGATAGTGTATGTAAACCTGTAAAAGAGGGTGGACTGGGGCTAAGGAATTTTTCAGAGGTCCAAAGATCTTTACACGTGAAATTTGTGTGGAGGTTATTGACGATGGAGAGTTTGTGGACTAAATTTTTCCGGGCTAAATATGTTAAAAAGGGACATGTGGTGAATATTGAAAATAGAAATAATTCTTCTCGATTCTGGCAAGCAATTCTTGGTGTGATGTCAGATGTGGTGGAAAATGTTCATGTAAAAGTAAGAAATGGAGGTTCATCTTTCTGGTATGATAGGTGGTTGAAAAGTGGACCTCTATGCAGTCATTCGGAGCTGAGAGGTGAGGGGCTCAAAATTAAAGATGTTTGGGTGGAAGGAGACTGGGATGAAAATAAACTTGTGGAGCTGGTTGGTCTAGAAAAGGATGGGGAAATTATGCAAGAAATAGTTGCCGGAAGAGAGGGAAAGGACTTAATAATCTGGAAGCCAGAAACGGATGGTACATTCTTGGCTAAAAGTGCATGGGATCTAATTCGCATCAAGGGAACGGAACAAACAGGAATGAATTGGATTTGGCATCCGTTGTTGCCTAAGAAGATCTCCATCTGTATGTGGAAAGCCAAGTTCAGTGCTCTAGCGGTTGACTCCCAAGTCCGAAAGTTGGGCATTTCTCCTGCGTCAAAATGTGACTGATGTGAAATAGGGGAAGAAGAATAACTGGAACATGTATTATGAGCAGGCAATATAGCGAACCAGGTGTGGACTTTTGCTTCAACAGCACTTGGTGTTCCTATTTTGGAGGTATCTACATGGTGGGCGACGGTAACAAGGTGGTTTTGCTATGCAAAAAAATCAAGTCAGCGTGGTAGTTTAATTGGCATGATACCTTCACTCATCACTTGGCGTTTATGGTTAAGGAGATGCAAAGCTCGAATGGAGGGATTGCAAGAATCAGCTATGGGAGTGTGGGTAGCGGTGAAGGTATGGCTGCGTAAAATTTCTTCACTAATGGTCCAAAAATGGTCCATTTCCTCTACAGATGAGGCTATTCTTAAAGCACTAGAGAGAGGTACCTTTTATTAACCACACAAAAAGATGTCCGAGGATTATTATTGGAATAAACCTATACGTGGTTGGATCAAGCTAAATGTGGATGGAAGCTGTCGAGGTAATCTGGGGAATTGTGGAGGTGGGGGAATTTTACGGGACCATGGCGGGAATTTTATAAGGGCGTTCTCTACTCATTTTGGGCATGGTACTAACAATGAAGCGGAACTACGAGCCTTGATTGTGGGGGTTGGTGTTTGCAAAGAGATGGGCTTCTCATAGGTTATGATAGAACGTGATTCTAGTCTTGTGGTTAATTGGTTAAAAAATAAAACGTGCACGGCTTGGTATTTATGGGATTTTTGGGATGAGTTGATGTTTGCTTTACATGATATTTAAATTTCCATTATGCATCAGTTCAAAGAAGGGAATAAGTCAGCAGATCTTCTTGCACCTATGGGAGAGGAGGGAATTAATAGAAGATTTAATTCTATTGATTCTTTACCAAGGGAAATAAAAGGCATGTTGTGCTTAGACAAAATTGGTCTTCCTTATATTAGAATTTAAAGTCTTCAGCAATAGGAAATAGGCATGTTTAGATTGGACTAGTGATTTTTGTATAGGGAGTTTGCTTTTCTGGTTTCGGCTTATTTTGTTTGTTTGCTTTTGGTTGTTTTGTGTTTGGGTGGTTTTTATTTTTCTTATTTGTAGACTCCCAAATGCTTTTTTTTATAATCACGGTATTCATCTGCCATAAGTGAGGGCTACTTAATAAACTTGGAACGGGATCGCTATGAGGGTGGCTACCGGCTCTTTCTAAAAAAATAAAAAATAAAATAAATAAAAAAGGGCAAAAAGGTAAAAGAATAGGATCTACCATCTAGGAGATCTTCAAATCTACTAAACCATCTAAAGATGTGATTGGTTCAAGCCTACAGTTCATAACAACTAGAGTTACAGCAGAGATGAATGAAGCTTTAAAGAAAGAAATAACTAGAGAGGAGATTGAAGCTGCTGTTCAGAAAATGGGGGCCACTAAAATCAACAAGACCGAATGGGTTTGGGGCATATTTTTTCCAAAAATTCTGGAGTATAGTGGGAGATCAAGTTCGCAATCTTGTTAAAAAAAAAAAAAAAATTAGGGGAGAGGGAATAGACCAAGACCTTAATTATACTCTGATTGCTTTAATCTCTAAGGTTAAAACTCCTGTTCTAGTTAGTGAATATAGGCCTATTAGTCTTTGTAATGTTTTATATAAGATCATTGCAAAGACCTTAGCAAATAGGCTGAGAACAATTCTCCCCGTATTATATCTAATCATTAGAGTGTTTTTATCCTGGGAAGACATAATAGATAACATTTTAGTGACTTATGAGGTTCTCTACACTATGAAGACTAGACAAATGGGTAGAAATTGTAGTATGGCTCTTAAACTAGATATGTTAAAAGCCTATGACTCTGTTGAATGGGATTATCTTGAGATGGTGATGAAGAAGCTGGATTTTGGAGATAAGTTTACTGCTTTAATTATGGAATGTGTCACTACTATCAATTACTCAATCCTAGTTAATGGTGTACCTGGTGAGAAGATTTTTCCAAAGAGAGGGTTAAGACAAGGTGACCCTTTGTCTCCATATTTACTTTTGTTATGTGCTAAAGGTCTGGGCACTTTGATTGATAATGCAGAATTTAAGGGATATATTAGAGGAGTTTTTGTGACAAAGGGGAATAAAGATTAATCATCTTATGCTCGTAGACGATTGCATCATTTTCTGTGGGGCTCTTTTTCAGGAGTGGAATAGGATTGAAGAAGTTCTGAGTTTATATGAGAGAGCATCTGGGCAGTGTCTTAATAAACAAAAGACATCAATATTCTTTAATACAAATTATAGTAATTCTGAGCAGCACAAAATTCTGGAGGCGTGGGTGTTAGAGCAACTGTAAATTGTGAAAAATACTTAGGGTTGCCTTCAATGGTAGGAAAAGCTAAGTATATATATCTTTCAATTGCATTAAAGATAGATAATGGCAAAGATTGAGCAATTGGAAGAATATGTTTCTGTCATAGCGTGGGAAGGAAATACTGCTGAAAGCAGTTCTCCAAGCCATATCAACTTATCATATGAGTGTCTTTAAGTTACCGAGAAGACTACCTAAAGAGATATCTGCCATGATGGAATGCTTTTGGTGGGGATATAAGAACAATGACAAAAAGGTTCACTGGAAGAGCTGGGATAAATTGGGGGCAGCAAAATTTGTGGGAGGTTTGGGTTTTTGAGACTTTGAGAATTTTAACAAAGTCATATTGGCCAAACAATTCTGGAGATTTTTTATTAATCCACACTCCTTGGCTACAAATATTTTTAAAGAAAGATATTTCAAAAGGGATAATCTGTTAGAAGCAAAATGGGTTGGTGTACTTTTATTTGGAGGAGTCTTTCTTTGCTTAAAGAGGGGCTTGTATGGAGAGTTGCCAATGGTAGGGATATTAAGATTTGTGGCGACAAATGGTTACCTACACCTTCTTCATTTTGTATCCAGTCTCCAGTTAAATCTCTTCAAAATACTTCTCGGGTCAGTGATTTAATTGATTCAAAAAAGGGCTCTTAAAAGATTGATCTTATAAAAAATGAGTTTGCAGAAGCTAAAGCTGAGGTATTTTGTAATATTCCCATTAGTAGAATTAGTTTGCAAGATAAAAGAATATGGGGTTGCACAAAAACAAGTATACTTACTGTGAAGTACTTATCATCTAGACAAGAGTATTAGGAAGAATTCGAGTGGTCAATCATCCTGGGCTACAAATGAAGTTGAGATATGGACAAAGATATGGAAGATGCAAATCCCTGAGGTGGTGAAAACATTTATATGGAAAGCGGTAAATGATATTCTACCTACTAAATCCAACCTATACTAGAAGAAAGTCACAGATAATTCCTTGTGTCCCATTTGTCAAAGAAGTGAGGAATCAACATGTCAAGCTTTATGGAGCTGTGAAGCTACAACAGATGTTTGGGCGGAAAGTCTAAGCCAATAAAAAAGTGGTAAAGTCTTGAAGATAACTTTAATCATATGACTATGGTTACAAAGCTACAACAGAGTGATTAAGAATTTGTGGCATTGACTATGAGAAAAATATGGTTGAGAAGAAACAGTTTTCCTCTTTAGAATAATTTTACAAGTCCTAATACAGTTATGCAATAAACAGTGGAGAATCTAGAATTCTGTTAGCAAGTTCAGAAAGATTTGTTGTACTTACAATATGGGGCTGAAAGTATGAAAGCAGAAGTCAGATCGATAACTCCAGAATGGAATGTGGTGAAGTTAAATTGGGATGCTGGCTTTGACTCTAAGAACAAAAGGATAGGGGAAGCCTGAAGGTATAATCATTCGAGATTGGGAAGGGGAGGTTTTGGTTTCATTGTGTAAGAGCATACCCTTTGTATATCACCCAGTTATAGCAGAATTTTATGCATTGTGGACTGTGGAGGGCCATTGAGTTATGTTTAGAGTTGAACTTTTCTAGGGTGATTTTTGAAGGAGATGCAGAGAATATTATACAAGCCATCAGAAGTGAAAAAGAGTGTTGGCATTATTTTAGACAGCTAGCAGAAGATGCCAAGACTATTTTTAAAGAAAAACTTCCATGGAAGATTCAACACCATTGATTACAGTGAGGAACATGTATGGATGGAAGACTACCAAGAGAAATTTGTAATATAGTGGCACTAGAGAAACTCTGTAATGATTGATGGCGATAATAAAATGCTCGGTTTGGTTTGTTTAAAAAAAAACTAATCTCTATTATATCTCATGATAATTGGGATTTTTACAACAATTATTTTTTTTTTTTGTTAACCGCTTTTCTTTCTATTTTATTTTTTGCTTGTTTTTGTTTACAAAGATAAGTCGAGTCAGCTCCAACTCAGAATTAAGATCTAAAATCAAACTCCAAAATTTAGTAAAAATTGAACATCAGACCAAGGAGTCCGAGGCAACCTTGGTACCCTTAGGGTGATCTAGTGGCCTAGGTTGCATCAAGAGCAACTCAATATATATTGAGGCCTATGGTAAAATTTAAGTACTGAGCCGTTATTAATTATAATACAATAAAATGGATTTATTTAAAATATTTAAATAAAATTTCTTGAATTTATATTTAATACAACAACTTAAAACAAAACCTCATTGTAAATTTTGTGGCTCAGTTTAGCAAGATCTTTGAAAAAAATTATTTAAAAATATAAATTATTCATTGTCTTAGATATAAGATTTAGTATCAAAGGGCCTTGCACTCATTGAAAAATTTAAAATTTATTTAAAATTTTATTTAATGAAATGGTTTTATATTTTTTTTCTAAAACAAAAAGACATCTTATGACCAACCAATCCTTTTCCTCGGCGGTTGGTCATAATCTCCCCACTTTATAAAAATTTCATTATTGAAATTTGCTTATACTTGATTTGAATCCGTTCATACTCATCCTTACATCGTCTTCGTGCTTTCATACACCTTCCTTGCTTCAATCACTTCTCGCATAGTACCTTGCATCCTCGTGTTTTAACAATCCTCTGTTGGCATACTCAAGTCATCTTCTGTTACTCAATTCGACTCATCGTATAGCACTTGTACATTTCATATTACTAGTCTTGCTAAAAATGTTCGTAACCGCCATTTGATCCTCCAACTAAACTCTAATTTAACTCGTGGTCATCCATGCACTTTGTGACTATCTCAATCTATCTATCTTTCTAATTCATTCCTCGAATAAACAAGTAACTACTTCTATGCATTCCTAGCATTCCATAGTTCATTCCTTCTACCTCTAACCTCCTACATTCTTCATAACTCCCTTCACTTCATGAACCTAACATCACTTCTATTAGTATATGTCATACTGACATGCATGCATTGACTCTTTCATAATATTGAACATCAGGACATTATAACATATACTTTTTCATAAACTTACTGCAGGACAAGACTGACCTCAAGAAGACTTCAACCTCAGTTTTTATTTCACTTACTGTTTTAATTTCAAATTTGTTTTTTTTTTTTTTTTTT
>QEOT01000645.1:72134-83079 GCA_003123785.1 Pterocarya stenoptera
AAAAAAAATACCATTAATTTATTTGGCTCCTACGCTAAGTCATGGGTCACTCAGAACAGAAATCAATAATTTATAAAAAGAATAAAATAAAATAAAATAAAATAAATCAATAATTTTATTACAATATATATATTTTAGATTTTTTTCCAAATGCCTCTTTGTTTATCATTTTGAATTTTTTGCTTATGGTGAAAACGTGATTTGAAACCAAATGTCTAAAATTGTTAATATTCTACGCATGATTGATTGTCACAAACAATAAATAAAGTATATGAGTAACAGCATTAATATATATATAGTAGAAATAATACATATATAATAACAAAACTTTAAAATAAAAAATTGAGTCATGACTCATAACTTTAAATCTAAAAAATTAGAGAAGATAAATATCAAATAATTAATAATACCTTGTGGATCCATTTAGACGTCTGTGTATATGAATTATTCTATTCTGAAGTCGATCTGTAAAATATATCATCTACATCATTTAAAAAATAAGATTTAACTTATATAAATTTTAAAATTTATTTTATAAATTAAATTATATCATATAATAATATATAATGTAAAAACTTTAAAATAATGATACTCGTGTGTATATATATATAATGTAATTAATGCATATGTTACGCTTGTGTATGCTCCGGTGATAGCAGAAACAGAAATGGTTTCCTCTCAATTCTCTAAATGAGCTTTTTGAGGAGGAAGAGTAGTACCTTCACTTTTGGGTGGTAGGTTTGTAGTGGATTGCTTTTTGAACCTTTGTGTTCTCAGTTTGTGTTGATTGAATTACGGAATGGCGGATGAAATTATTAAGAAATGGAAGGAACTCTATCTTACTGATGTGGAGAAGGGTGGTGTAACTGTGGCTGAAAATGATGTTGAACCTACACTTTCTAAAGGGAAATTTTGTCTCGTGGGGAAGATTATGGTGGATAAAAGGATTAATAAAGAGGCTTTCAAAGTTACTATGCTCAACGTCTAAAAATTTGTTGATGAGATTAAGATCTTTGAAGTGGGGACAAATTTATTTCTTTTTTAGTTCAATTCTGAACATGCTTTGCAACATGTATGGGAGGGTCAACCTTTGCTCTTTGATCAATAATTAATTTGTCTGCAATATTTTGATGGTTTTACTACTCCCAGTGATGTGGTGTTCAGTCATACATGTTTATGGGTACAATTACATAGCATGCCTCTTGGTTGTATGAATTATGTTGTTGGTGCTCTAGTTGGCAAGACAATAGGCAATGTTATTCATGTGGAAGTGGATGATAGTGGGCATGGTTGGGGAAAGTATTTATGGATTCTTATGGAGATTGGCTTATCCAAGCCACTAGCACGTGGGACTATGGTGTTCTTAAAGGGGCATCAAGTTTTTGTGTCCTTCCAATATTAGAGATTGCCACATTTCTGGTTCACATATGGAATCATTATGCATGGACCTTCTGGGTGTCTGGAACCATCTATTTCTTCCTCATCCTCTACCACCACTAATAAGCAATATGGTGCATGGTTGAAGGCCATTAATTCTCATGGTGGAGTGGAGAAATTAATTCCCGGAAAGTCAGGATAGCATCCTTGCATGCGACATGAACAACAGTTATCTTCTTCCAGTTTTTCAGGTAACTGTAATGATAGTTATGTGGCAGTTGACAAGGAAAAAGTGATGTGGCAGAAGTTTATTTCTCAACCAGGGAATGAGATTGGTTGTTCATCAGGAACTATAACTACCTTAACTGCAAAAGAAGTAACTACCATGCCTGAAATTGCAGAGAATCCCCCACAACTATAGATTCTAGCAGATAACACTTCTATTGACTCTGATCCCATTATTGATGGTGGGATTACAGGTGGCTTGTTGAAGACCTCAGTGAATAAAGATAAAGATGTTGGATCTTCCCTGAAGAAATTGAAGAACAAGGTTAGATTTTCTGCTGATGTTAATGCCAAACACTGCTAAATTTACTACTGTCACTCGAAAAAAGAAGTTCTTGCTTATGGGTAAAACAACAAGTAATCACAAGATGAAGCTGACTAAGTAGAAAAAATTGTTTTTATCGACGGAGGCTGGAAGACAGCCCTCCTGGATAAATGAGGCTTTTAAGTTGGAATAGTCGAGGGCTTGGCAACCCTCGAACAATTCATGATCTTAACCTTATGGTTAAGGATAAAAAGCCTAGTATTTTATTTCTTATGGAACCTAGAATTCGTAAAATAAAGTTGGGTAAGTTAAAGTATGGTTTGAACTTTTAAAACTTATTTACTGTGGATGGCTTTGGCCGTGGGGGTGGTCTTGCTATTCTTTGGAAAGATGATATAGGTTTGGATGTTCAAAGCTTCTCACGTAGACACATCAACTGCTGGATTGCCAATAACCTCAACCCTCCTTGGATGCTTACTCGTTTTTATCAGCATCCTATTACTGAAAAAAGGATGGAAGGATATAGCATTCTAAGACATCTTCATTCATTCAATCCTGGCAAATGGCTATGCATTGGTGATTTTAATGAAATATTATTCCATAGTGAAAAGGAGGGTGGTGCTTGAAGGAGTGACAGACAAATTAATTTGTTCAATGATGCTTTGAATGATTGTGGACTTCATGGTTTGGGTTTCTCTTATGGGAACTTCACCTGGTCTAATAATGGGATAGATGACTATTTTACTAGGAAAATGTTTGACAGAGCAATGGCCTCTACCAACTGGTGTGATGAGTTTGGAGAAGGGGAAATAAGGGTACTATCACTATCCTATCTTACAATCTGTGGACCAACAGCAGAGTCACTAAGCCCCTACCAAAAAATTGGGCAGATTTGAAGCTGGTTAGTCTTCTTATGAGAATTGTG
This sequence comes from Pterocarya stenoptera, assembly GCA_003123785.1. Lineage (NCBI taxonomy): Eukaryota > Viridiplantae > Streptophyta > Magnoliopsida > Fagales > Juglandaceae > Pterocarya > Pterocarya stenoptera. The sequence continues at coordinate 74,987 of QEOT01000645.1, forward strand.
GTGAGGTTATTAAAAACTCTTGGAGACAAACAGGTGACTCTTATCATTGTTTTGAATCCCTTTCACAGAAGCTTGGCTCGTGCATGAGAACTTTAAAAAGATGGGCACGAGGTAAATGACCAGTTTTTTATAAAGCATTGCAAGAGAAGACTGAAAGATTACAAGCTTTACAAAATACTTAAACAGTATCATCTGTTGAGGAAGTGCAACAACTACAAAGGGAGATAAGTAAGATTCAGGAAAGCCTTCATCTGAAGTGGAAACAGAGGGCTAGAGTCCATTGGTTACAATATGGTGACAGAAATACAAGATTTTTACATCTATGTGCAAGCCAAAGAAAAAAGAGAAACAAGATTTTGCAATTGGAAGATGAACATGGACTCGTGCATACAACCTTAACTGAGATTGGCAGTGCTTTTACATAATTCTATCAATCCCTTTTTCATTCAATACAATCTACTCAGATTGATGTTGTATACAAGACTTGAACCCAAGAGTGGCTCCAAAAATGAATGCAACTTTGCTACAACAATTTACTGAGGAAGAAGCAAGAGTTGTTGTTTTCCAAATGGGACCTTACAAAGCCCCTTGTCCAGATGGATATAGAGCATGTTTTTATCAAAATAACTGGTTAGTTGTTGGTAAAGACGTTTGGCATGCTGCTTTCTCCTTGTTAAATTCCAATGCTAATATTGAATCTATCAATTTCACCTATTTGGTTCTGATTCCCAAATCTAATAGCCCAAAACATGTTTCTGAATATAGACCAATCAATCTTTGTAATGTTTTATATAAAATCATTACAAAGATGATTACAAACAAGTTGAAGCCCATCTTGTCTACACTTATTTCACAAAATCAATGCGCATTTGTCCTTGGTAGACTCATCACAGATAATATCTTGGCTACTTATGAGACTCTTCACACCATGCAAACTCAATTCCATGGTAGTCAAGGATATATGGCTCTGAAGTTGGATATGAGCAAAGATTATGACAGGTTGGGATGGGCATTTGTAAGGGTTGTACTGTTCAAGATGGGGTTTGCACCACAATAGGTTGAACTTATCATGAACTGTATCACCACCAATTCCTTTTCAATTTTGGCTAATAGAGCTCCTCAACAAAAGTTTAAACCACAGAGGGATTTGAGGCAAGGCTACCCTCTATCACCATATCTTTCTATTATATGTGTTGAAACCTTAAGCTCCCAATTACTTGCAGCAGAACAAAAACAAATCCTAACTGGGGTACCAATTACTAAAGGAAGAATCACAATGAACCACATTTTCTCTACTAATGATAGCCTCCTCTTTCGTAAAGCCAACATGCAGGAATGGGCTAATTTGAATCAGATTCTTGGCATCTATGAAGCTGCTTCTGGACAACAACTCAACAGAAACAAGACCTCTTTGTTTTTTAGTAGAAATACAAGAGTAAAAACTATGCAATATCTTATGGAGGTGACAAGCTTACAAGCCTCATCTAACCTGGATAAATATCTAGGTATTCCATCACTTGTTGGTAAATCTAGAACAAATGGATAAGGGAAAGGGTGGATAAGAGAATTGGCAATTGGAGAAATAAGTTCCTCTCTCAAGCTGGAAAAGAGATCCTTATTAAAGTTGTTTTGCAAGCAATGCCAACATACAGTATTAGTGTTTTTATGCTGCCAAAGTCCCTTTGTAAGCAACTTCAATCCCTTTTAGCAAAGTTCTAGTGGGGGAATCAAGACAATCAATTAAGAATTCATTGGAGGAATTGGAAGTCAATGAGTGTCAGTAAAATGAAGGGTGGATTGGGCTTTATTGAACTGTATAGTTTTAATCTTGCTCTTCTGGCCAAGCAAGCATGGAGATTCATTATGTGTCCTAATTCCTCACCTAGCAGGATCTTTAAAGCAAAATATTTTCCAGACCAGAATTTATTTCAAGCTGAGTTAGGTCTCAAACCCTCATACATATGGAGAAGTATGATCTAGGCTATTCCTCTGTTGAGTGAAGGTATTATGTGGAAAGTTGGGGATGGTACACAGATTCAAATTTGGAAGGACAAATAGATTAATAGGGACTTTTCTTGCAAAATCCAATCTCCTTTTTGTACTCAATGAAGATGTTGTGGTTGCTGACACAATTGACTCGAACATAGGGTAGTGGAATTTGGAATTGGTTCATAATATTTTTAATGAGAGTGATATTAAGGAAATACTGAAGATACCTATTGGAATCATGCCTGCTGTAGACAAATTGATATGGAGGGGAACTACAATTGAATTTTTTTCTGTTAAAAGTGCTTACCATCTGCATAGGCACCTCTTAACATGGTCAGATGGGGCATCTTCAACTCAATGGGCACATGAAAAGATCTAGAAGAGATTATGGTCTCTACAAACATCAAATGGAGTGAAGATTTTCATGTGGCATGCATGCACTGATGGTCCGCCTACTCGAGTCAACTTACAGAAAAGACATGTCACAACAGAATCTGTATGCCCTATATGCTTACACAAAGATGAGCACCAAGCCATATTTTATGGACATGCCCTTCAGCAAGGGATGTGTGGTTGCTTGGTTCTAGATCAATACAAAAGGTCTCAATAACATCATCTGATTTTTTCAATATTTTTGAGCAACTTGCAAATCGACTGTCAAAACAAGATTTGTGTTCTTTTCTATTTTGGTCAGGTTCATTTGGTTCAGAAGAAACACTTCATACATGATGGTTCTTTCCAGGTAGCAGCCATGGTTTATAAGCAAGTTGTTACAGCTTTTGAGAATTTCCAAAATGCAATACAACAGCAAACTGTGACCAAAAATCCTCATCAACAGACAGCAACACATTTGAAAACTCCTCCATCACATTGGATTAAAATTAATTGAGATGTGGCAACTAGAGATGAGAATAACAAGATTGGTATTGGGGTCATCATTTGGGATGATATGGGTTCTGTTCTTGTTAGTTTAAGGCAACCCAAGTTCTACTGTGTTCATCCAACTATTGAAGAAGCCAAAGGTCTACTTACTGCTGCTAATTTCTATAAAGAATAGGGTTTGAATCATGTGATTTTTGAAGGGGATTCAGGTCAGGTGTTGAATGCAATGACTGGCCTACGGGACCAAACTGTAGAGAAGTTTTATTGTTTTGCTTCAGATTTGCAGCAAATAATGGCAAACACAACATCCAATCTCATCATGTCAAGAGGGAACTTAATGTGGCTACTCACCAATTGGCACAACAAGCTGTCAATATGGAGCATGAACTAATTGATCTTGACTATGTAGTAGTTGATTGTATTAAGACAATTGTAATGGCTGAAGGCCATATTCTATGATCAATGCAAGTTATGGTTTGAAATAAAAATATATATATATATTTATATAGATATCTATTACTTATATAAAACCCAAGTTTTAACATTTGACTTGGCATCTACATCGTATTAATCGGTAATTTCTCCAAATGCCAACTGTAGTGATATGTCTCAAAAATTGCAACCGGCGTTTTCTAATGAGGTTCAGGTTCGGTTTGAAATGAGATTTGTGAAACATGTTTTCACTCTGCGATATCTTCACCAGCCCCAACCAAACCAATACCATTTCTTTTTCTTTTCTTTCTTCATCCTTTCAAAACCCACAGACCCAATCAGATAAACCAAAGAAAAAAACCAAAATAAAACGAGAATAAATTCCATCCTTGAGTAGATGAGCCTCTTCTGATCTTCAACTTCAGCTATGAAAGGTTCATTTGATCTTTATATTTCTCTTTTGTTTTCTTTTTTTTTTTTTCTTCAATTTTTTATTTTCGTTATCGTTGTATTGAAGTTTGATTGAATTTATAGTCTACGAATTCAGAAGGTGTGATTTGATAAAGCACGTTTCCGGTAGCGAGGCTGGGACACCTTCGAATCGATCGGTCGGAGAAGCGTCAGAGAAATTCAAACTATAGATGCCGGTCCTTTTCAATACTCTTCAGGCTCGACATCAAGTTCAGGCTCTTCGATGGCTCCGATTGGGCCCTTTTCAATACTCCTCGGCCTCCACCGTCAATATGAACTCAGAGCGATCATTCCGTTTGTTCTGTATGTAAACTTTCTTATTTTCATTTTACTAACCATTTGGCTAATATGTTTCAATTCGGTATGGGTATAGAATTCGTGTAGTTTACTCTATTGGTTTCTTAGTTTTTGCTCTATATATTTTTCATTGTCGTAGCCCAGCCATGAGCCCACGTACAGCCGCCGCTAGCCATCACCGAGAGGCCTCTATTTTAACTCTACAAAACAGAGCACTCACCTCTCCTTTTGCCAACCACTGCAACCACCACACCGAGAGCCCCACCACGTCGGGACCCCATTGAAAACGCTGCCACAAACTTTCCAGCACCCCTCAGTGGATCGTGCCAATCTGAGAGTTTTGCTTCAGTGATTGGTTCGTGTGGTTGTGTCGATTCATCTACAAATTAGTTACTTCATCTTTTCATCATGACCATTCATGTAGGGTGGAAGCGAAACTTCAAGCGGTGCAAGTTTTAGGTCACCAGTTACATAACATTAATATATAATTCTTACCTTTATTTTCTTTTCATGATTTTTATTTTGTTTTTTGTTTTCTACTTACAACTGTTGCATGCATGCATGTGATCATGTGGAGTATATGTGTTAGAATGTTTTTACTGATTAATCATTGATCTATTGTGGCTTGCCATTGCCATAAGCTAGCTAAGTCGTACGTAGTTGATGCCATATATATTTGTCATTAATTTTCTGATCATATGATGATTACAGACACAAATTAAGGTTGCCAGCATGCATGTAACGTGCCAATGCTATTGTTATTGTTGTACAGAATAAGAGCTTGCAAACAAAAGTTCTCCAGTCACGAAATGTTCCAGAATCTGTTCTCGGTATGCAAACTTTCTTATTTCCATTTTACTCAGTATTTGGCTAATACGTTTCATTCAGGTATGGGTATAGAATTCATGTAGTTTACTCTATTGGATTCTGACGAAGTGGAGGGGGCTGGGGCCGTGGTGTGGCTTGGTTGTAGCTCATGGTGGGGGAAAGGTTGCTCTATTTTGGTAATGCAAAACAGAGTGCTACTTGCAGTGGTTTACGGTGGCTGGGCGATGGAAGATACTACAGGATATCTAGGTGCTTTCTAACAATTGAGTTTCTTTTCTGGGTAGATTAGAATCATATGAATATCGAATCTTGAGTTCTCTTCGCTGAAAATCTGATTTTTCTCTTCGAGTTTCTCTTCACTGAAATTTGATTTCTCGAAGTTAAATCAGCGAAGTTTAAACATGATGAGTTGTCATTCAGCCCGCAATAATCGGGTCAAGTTTAACTGCGAAGGGCCAAGCGGTGCATAGTTTTACTATTTATACTCAACCGTTCAAATATTTTTAATATTATTCATATTAGCCTATTATCTATACGAAGCGGTGCAATTAATGTGCATCTCATACGAAAAACTATGAAATAAGCGTACGAAAATATGAAGAGGCAATCGAATGGCCAAGTTACCATTTGAATTAACATTCTTTTGTATTTGTTAAAAATAAAGTTACCGTTATGACATATGACATTTAAACCAAAAAAGGATTTTTTTTTTTTTTTTTAAGGAAAAATAAATGGTTGTAGTTCCACAATCTAAATTCCAAATGTGATTGTAGCAAAAAAATCCCAATCTAAATGATTCTTCTATAGATTCATGGGCAAAAAAGCAGGAAATAATTATGTATAATAAACTATTTACATTTATAAAATTAGTTTGTAGATTGATAAAAGAACATAAATGCATAAATTAGTTTGGCTAATGTACATGAAGTACGTACTTATTGATTATAGTACTAATTGTTTCTATTTTACATTATTTTAAATTGAACAATTATATAGATATATTATATTTTTAATATTATAAATTGATCATGAAATAATTATTGCTAAAGTGAACTTTTTTATATACGCATACTCCATTATATATATATATTTGATATATTTTTTTATATAATTATAGTAATGATTATGTATAATAAATTATTTAAATTTATAAAATTCAACATAAATAACCATCCGTGTATTATACGGATTATAGGCTCATATAGATATATATTAATGTAATGGATAGAGCTTAATTTACGCGGTTCTCTGTCACGTTAGACTTGTACTTTTAATGCATGTGATTATATCTATTTGGCTGATCCACCACGGACCACAGCTCTTTCTTAAGATTTGGCAACGTGGGGCATCTACAGATCATCTACTTTCTACCGACATCCAATTATTCAATGGAATTTAAAAATAAATAAAAAAAAGGAGGAAAACACAAAACAAAAGCAAAAGACAAAAAAAAGGTGAGAAGCACCCAAATGGTTCATAATTCGACAAATGAACCTTGTTATGCAGGAATGTTATTTATAATTGTGGAATATGTTAGTATTATATAATTATTTTTAAAAAGAATAAAATTTATTATTAAAAAATTTATAAATTTTTATTATATAAATCTTATATTATTCATTTTATTTAAAAAAATTATACAATTTTTACATATTTTATAACTATAAATATCATTAATCACGTAAAATAAAGTAGCAGGACGGAGTCACGGACACCTTTCTGCTTCACAACAGAGGTACTATTACTCCATATTTGTTTTTTTGTTTGTCCTTTACCAGATTTTTTTAAATGTCGATTTAGTTGCGCTTATCCTTATGGATAAGGACTTTCTATGGTGACGTGTCAAAAATGTCATGGACTTATGGGGTATCAGAGATTTATTATGATGGACTTACGAGGTCCCGCCCACATATCCTATTGTTCCAAATAAATCCAAACAAAGCCACGCGTTCGATGCCAAGATCAATCCCACTTCCCAACTTCCTTTTTTTTTTTTTTTTTTTTCCTTTTCAATATATTAAAATATATAATATATAGATGATGAAAGAAAATTTTAATTAATTTAATAAGAATAAAAAAATTTTAAAAAAAATAAATATGTGATGTAAAATGATATATAACAAAATCTAAAAAAATATATACACAAATGTTAAAAAAAAAAAAAAAGTATATTTCGGTAACCTTTAATTTAATCCTTTTTTTTTATTCTTTTTTTTAAAGAGGCATTAACCCATTTTCTCATCTTATAAATAGGTCATATGATACCTGGTATGATTCATAGCAAACCTACTTATCTTCCACCGAATCATCATATTTTCTTTTCTCAGAAATTAAACCGATCTCGGGTCAAAATGTCACACCCACCTCACGGAGGACCAGGAGGGCATGGGCCAGGGCAGCCGGGGCCAGGAGGACATGGTCATGGTGAAGGGCAGCCGGGGCCAGGAGGGCATGGTCCTAAAGGAGGAGGCCCCGGCCATGAAGGTGGTGGTCATGGTGGTGGGCATGGTGGTGGAGGAGGACATGAAGGTGGTGGTCATGGTGGTGGCCATGGTGGAGGAGGAGGACATGAAGGTGGTGGCCATGGTGGAGGAGGAGGACATGAAGGTGGTGGTCATGGTGGTGGTGGTGGGGGGCATGGTGGTGGTGGGGGTGGGGGGCGTGGTGGTGGTGGTGGTGGTCGTGGTGGTCATTAAAGGTATCAGATCAGCTTCCTCCTCACAGAAGTTGATCGCCAATATCTACGTGTAATTAATGTTAGAAAATAAGGTGCTCTCTGTGCAGTGTAGACAGAAAGCCATGAGATATGTGCTCGATCAGGATATGTTTCCCAGTTTATGTGGTTCTACATCTCTACTACTCCCACATTAATATGTACGTCTTATTAATAAATGTGCAAGTACCAGTAAAGGAGCCTTTCTTTTTTTTTCTTTAACTTGTGAAAAGATTGGAGACTTGTTAACAAATTATCAAAAAGAATTAATATTTTTTTAAAACTTATTTTATATATAATTAATTAACACTACATGCAAGATCAGTGCAGCACAACCTTGAAAATAAATAAATAAATAAATAAATAATAATAATACTAATTGTCTCGATTAGTATCTCAGAAAATTGCTACCCCAGTCCTCTCAATCGTCTCCATTTTCCTCGATCACCATATCTCGACGATTTAAGCATTTATATCTTGT
>QEOT01000645.1:116821-171235 GCA_003123785.1 Pterocarya stenoptera
GCCTCCTCCAATTTCTCTACTTCCACCACAGCCTCATCATTTTCATATTCCGTCAGCGACAGGCGTTGATACAAGTCATGTAGATCGCTCTCCATACCAGTAAATAACCCCCAAAAGAATCCCTAAAACCTGCACCACAATAATAAACCCAGACCACCACTGAGAAAAGAATCCCTCAAACCTGCACAACGGTAGAGAAAATAGACCTCCACACTCACCCTAGAAGCCAGAGAAAGAGAGAGGATTGTGTGTTGGGTTTTGTGTTGCTATATGTTAGGCAATTTACTGATCAATCTTGCCTACTCTTTAAGTTTTTTTTATTAATTGTGAACTAATAGGTAATTAAATGAGATGCAATGTTGTGTTGCATGTAGGGAGTAATACTATATATCATAATGCCAATAGCTTTGATGTATAATTCTATGTTCAATAATTATGTGTTCACTTCTATGTTCCAAGAATTATAATGTATAGCATAATGTCAAGAATTATATTATATTTAATGTCAATAGTTATACTGTAATACCGAAAGTATTTAATGCCAATAGCTTCTCTAATGCTATACAGTATACTATTGCCAATAGTTTTGACAATGCCACTAGTTATACTGTAATGCCAATAGTTATAATGCTAGTATAATTGTTAGCGTCAAACACAAAATTATACATTAAATACAAAAAATTATACATTAAATACAAAAAATTATACATTGAACTGTATTTAATGTATGATGAATACAGAAGTGTCTCATAAAAGCTATGTGCCAATAGAATTGAAAGAACTATACACAGGATTACTGGCTATGTTCCAAGATACTATAACTTTAATGCCAATAAATTTGTGTTGCTGTATGTGAGGCAATAGCTTTGATGAAACAATTAATACACCTGGTATCTATAAGATTTGAAAGGATATACCAAATCTCATTCATGCAGTCATATTGGTGCAAAATTTGATTAATAAATAGAAAACCTAGAGAATTTTGCAGCAATATAGAAGATAATTCCTATTTATTTACAATGGTATATTGAATGGAAATGAATGATAAACATTTTGAAAATTGTGAGTGAATTGCATAAGAGTTCAAAACTTCTTTTTAATATTTTGTTCTTTTGGTTAGCCAATAGACTCTAATGTGCCCATTTTTTATTTTTTTTAGTCTATTTTCCTATTATTAATTAATTTTTCTTCTTATATACTACCTGTAAGCTTTGGCTCTACCTTTCATGTGTTTTAATAAAATTTTCATTCGCTTCTAAAATATAAACATGCAGTTCAAGGCTGGTGGAATTTATAGATGCAGATAAAGGAGAGTGGAAGGAAGATCTCATAGAAGAAGTGTTGGGGAAAGAAGAAGCAGATATAATTTGTAAAATCCCTCTCAGTAAGCTGGGACTGAGTGATAAACAAATATGGGGTTACACAAAAACAGGTAGTTTTTTAGTGGAGAGTGCATATCGCCTGGATATGAGTCTAAAGAGGAGGTAAAAAGGAGAATCTTCGAGTATCTCTAGTGAAGGCCCAGTGTGGAGGGAGATATGGAAGCTGAATGTCCCAGCACTGGTTAGGAACTTCATGTGGAAAGCAGTGAACAGCTGCCTTCCCACTAAAGAAAATCTGGCTAAAAGGAAGATAGTGGAAAACCCATCGTTCCCCATCTTTAATAGAGAATTGGTATCAATGAGTCACTCACTTTGGAGTTGTGGTGCTGCAACAAATGTGTGGGCAGAACTTTCCAGTCAAGTCCAAAAATGGAACATAAGTCCGAAAGGGGTCATTAGAAAAGCCTTGGAAGATCTGAATGAGTATCATATGGTACAGAAGGAGAAACTGGTGCTTCATACAGTAGCCGAGTCTTCTCGAGTTGGTGCTAGATGGAAGAGGCCAAGAGAAAATGAAGTGAAGGTGAACTGTGATGCAGCCTATGATTCAAAGAATATGAAGATGGGAGCTGAAATTGACATAAGGGATGGGGAGGGAGAAGTGCTAGCTTCTCTATATATGAGTAAGATGAAAATTAGTCACCCAATCTTAGCTGAGATTTATGCATTGTGGCGTGCAGTGGAACTTTGCACAGAACTGAATTTCTCCAGGGTGGTTTTTGAAGGGGATGCCTTGGTAGTAATAGAGGTTGTTAATAGTAATGATGAGATATGGGTATGGTATGGGAAGTTGATAGAGGATTTGAGGGAAAGTGTTTACTAGCCTAACAAGATGGAAGTTACAGCATACTTACAGGGAGGGTAATAAAGTGGCCCACGAATTGGCTAAAGTAGCAATAGTACATAATGAGGAGTCTGTTTGGATAGAGGATGGTCCATTAGAGGTTTTTACATTTGTATTACAAGATAAACTTTGTAATGACTGATTAAACTTTGTAATGAAAGTATACATGTTTACTTCAATATATATATTTATATAAACATGCTAGCTTCGGTTTTGGTTTTTTGTATTTAAATATTTGTAGCCTAAGTTGGCAGCAATGTTGCCAAAGCAAAGTAGTAGATATCATTTCCATACATAAGCTTATTGGACTTATTTCTTCTTGAAGCTAAAACTATTTAGTAAGCATTTATCTGATTAAACTTTGTAATGAAAGTATACATGTTTACTTCAATATATATATTTATATAAACATGCTAGCTTCGGTTTTGGTTTTTTGTATTTAAATATTTGTAGCCTAAGTTGGCAGCAATGTTGCCAAAGCAAAGTAGTAGATATCATTTCCATACATAAGCTTATTGGACTTATTTCTTCTTGAAGCTAAAACTATTTAGTAAGCATTTATCTGCAACTTGTGATAATGAAATCTCTCAAATTCAAAAATACTATTGTTTACTGATTACTCCAAGCCAAAATGTTGTGGAATTGTTAGTTGGGAAAAGAGTTCCTTTCCAATAGATATTTATGCTAGAAAAACTAGAAGTTTTCTTGATTTTGATTCATGGGAAATGAGGAATACCAATTCTACATTCCTAACTTGACTTTCATAAATCATCCCCGAATTTACTTAATTTTTACACTTTTTTTAATCAATTGCTATTATTGTTTGCTTCTATTTTTAGTAGGACTTTTGCATTCTTCCAACCAAGCAAATGTGCCTCGCTCGTAAGGATATGAGAAATTATATTTGCAGTCTTATGTATACAATTTTCACGTACTCCGACCCCACTTTTTTTCTCAAAGGAATTGCGTAAGGCTTATTGTCAATTCACAAAAACGAATTGATTATGAGAAATACTAATGATACTACCTTTTTTTAATGCAAACTGTGCATCAACTGATAATTTGATTTAGATGCCTTGTCAAATAAAAAATATTAACAAACCAAATTATTAACAAGAAATGGGATTAGTTAACTAATTAGAGCACACCAATCACTCATTGGGTTAGTTGCATGCAGATGGTCACAACCACCATTAAATCCATAGAGGTGGTTGTGCCCAACCCAATTAAGCCCACGGTCCTTAATGAGTTATGAGGAATTATGTGATGGAGCTTTGCTCGAGCCAGAGTTGAGCTAAAATAGATTGAACTCCTGAGGCAGCTTGAATGCGAGTACATTATTAATATATTATAGTTCCAATCTTGAATGAATACTCGCTTCTAAGTCAATTGAAATAAATTTTAAAGAAATATTGTAATCACAGGAATAAATTTATAAACTGACATGATCTGATATGATATGTTAGATTATAAAATAGATACAACCTATCATATAAAACCATTAGAATATGCTAACAAATAATTGTACATTCCTTTCTAATAGATTTCTTCATTCCTCAGTGGTGCTTGCTTCTTCAAGGGTAATGATTTGGAAAAGATTCCCATTTCCCACGATCAGAGAGGAAAGTCATATGCACTGTGTGTTTGCGTGTAGAAGAAATATTCATCGATGGTGTTTGGTCCCTCTCATTCATCCCCATTACCCACTGTCCAGTAAGTAGGTGTAGGTGAGCGTCCACTGCCTCGTACTCCAAACCTATAATATATTTATTTTGACAAACGTTTGTTGCAAGCGTATGGTGTAAACGGCGTGCAAACGGGTTAATGTGGAGACACTTGATGAGAGAGACCAAGCTGATGAGAGAGAGAGACCGAGCTGTTAGAGAGAGATGATGAGAGAGAAAGACCGATCTGATGAGAGAGAGCTGAAGAGAGAGAGCTCATAAGGGAGGTAGGAGAGAGAATATGTGCATTTAGAGAGATTAAACAATTTATTTTAAATTTAACGTGGCATGACGGCTGCACATCGGTTATATCCAACAAATGTATACAGATGAACTGATTTATTTTAGGTTTTGTTTATTTTAGTGATTGAAATTCAAAATTTTAAAAATTTTGAAAATTTTATATCTTATCATTATAATTTTTTCAAATCTCCATACAAAATAAAATAAATAATTTAATTTTTTTAAATTTTAAAATAAATATAATATTAAAAAATATATTCTAATAATATTTTATTTAACTTTTTAACTTTAATCTCAATTCATTTCATCTTTAAAATAAAAGGAGGCCCCGCTATTCAGTTTTTCATACGTGCGCACTTCATTCCTTTACTTCAGGTACAGTGTTTTTAATATTCTTTCTGGACAATGGAGGAAATTGAATTTTATCAACATTTCCTTGGGAACTTTTTTGATTAGTTTATCCCCTTTTTTTCAATTTTGGGATGCCTCATAAAAATTAATTTTTAAATGTATGAACAGAATATGGTGGATAATTTAGAGGTTAATATTTATGTTTATTCACTTTGAATTATAGAGAATAATCTTTAAAACAGATTTCTTGTATTCCAACGAAATAAATTAGAAATACCTTCGTCCAGCAAATAGGTTTTTTTTCAGTATTTATAAACAGTTCATGAGAAAGTGAATACCATTAGCCTAAAATTTTGTCAAAATCAATGAAATTAGATAAAGGAACGTTGAAATTTAATTCTAAAACCACAGAAGTTCTTCAAAATGATCTTCATGCTCTAAAAGGACGTATAAAGTGGGATGGATGGTATGGTAGACAACAGTCGTCGCTTTCATGCTTCACAGTTCATGACCTTGAGGTAAACCACGTCTAGAACTTTGGAACAGTACGTTCCATTTATGACCTTTCAACCACCAAGAATCTCGGTTTCACAATTGACAACACAAACCCAAAACAAGAACACTGAAACACTTGAACGAAGATGTCCATACCCAGCCTGGTTCCCCTGACCTTCCTCTACCTGGTACTGCTTTTCCTCCATACCCAAGTCTCGATCTGCAATGGGGTCTCAGTTCTGGGCCTGGATTCGCTGGAAAGCAGTGAAATGGATGCAATGTTGAAAAGGGTTTGCACCCAAAAGATTGGGGAATGTTTTTCAGATACTGAGATGGATACGGAGACCAACAGGAGAGTTCTGGTGATGCAGAAGAAGTATATAAGCTATGAGACACTGAGGAGGGGCATGACTCCATGTGCTAAACCGGGGGCATCATACTACAATTGTCAGGCTGGAGTGGCAAATCCTTACAACAGAGGTTGTGAGGTCATTACTAGATGTGCAAGAGGTATCACCAAAACTTGATGATGATGCTAGGTGCATTAGTTTGGGGAAATGCAAGTACTCTTTCTCTTGATTTAATGTTTTATTGTTGGGTATTAATCATGATTGTACTTTTAAAAACCTTGATTCGATATTCTATATAAATGTATGATTAAGTTGAGTTTGTGGTGATCTAGTGTGATGTTTGAAGAGAATGTGAATACAGATTCAGTGCTTCTGAGAGGAATTGGTGATCATAATTAGGTGGGTTTCCCTCTTAGCGCTAGTTTTTCGGGGTTAATGTAGTTTTTTTTCCCCTTTATCTGTTTGGTTTTGTAAAATATTTCTTCCCAGAGGAAGGAAGTCCCTATGGAGCAAAACTTCAGTTAGGAGTATGATTAAACTCTGAGCTAGTTCTGGATTTTTTTCAGATTAATTCCTCCCGTTTGGGTAGACTGAACTTTAAAACTGAAAGGGTAAATGAGTATTTATATAATCTTTCTGGAGTATGGCATTAATCTTTACTTATCAAGAAAAAAATTATTGCGTCAATCTTCAAGATAGAAAAGTATATGATCTGGCCTTTCCTTTTTTCAAGAGTTTTTTGAGTTCAATCTCACTTCATGGAATTTTGGCACCTTAACCCATGCCACCCCCTCCTTTTTCTTTTCCAACATGCCATATTCATGTTCAGAGAGGCAGCAGTCTGAGGTCTTTTGGGAATTTTTTTTTTATTTTTAGAAGAGGACGAGACCTCAATTTTATTGATGCCCTCACTTATGGCGGAGGAATACCGTGGAACCAATCAGACACCTTGAGGTTATGAAAGAACCAAAACCTAAGTGTAAAATGAACTAAGATAAGAAATCATAAAACTAAAGCCCTTAACCATGAGTTATACATAGTTATAAAATCATAGCCTATTACTTATCGTAACACAGGCAATCCTATCCTATCAAGTCTCAAAAGACCTGTTATCTCCTTTGGGGCCAGTTCAAAATCTACCGTATTCCCCTTGACACCTTCTTTGGCAAGAAAATCAGCAACTTGGTTTATCTCTCTATGTGCGTGCCTAACTAATAGATTCAGATCCTTTGCAGAGTCAGAAATTCTCTCCCAGACCTCTTGAATAGACCAGTATACATTACCCATTCCATTCCACCAGTTACTCAACAGTTGGTTATCTGTTTTGACCACAGTCTGCTGCAGCATAATGCAAATTCGCAGGCCATCAAGCAATGCCTTAGTCTCAGCCATGGTGTTAGTGCCGCATCCATAATAGGCCATCAAACCACCCAATAGACCCCCTTTAGAATCCCGAACAACCTCTCCACCACCACATTCACCAAGATTCCCCAGACTACACCCCATCAATATTTAACTTGACAAACCCAATGGTGGGAAAGACCATTGCAGAATCACAGTTTTCTGTGCTTTTAAACCCAAGGCAGGAAGTCCTAATCTATGTAATATAGCCTCATCAGTTGTGCTTACCTTCTTGCAAGCAGACACTTTCACCATATGTTGAGACAGCATGTTTTTAATCCTAAAACAAACCACATTAGTAGGTTCTGATTTCCCTTCCATACGAGCTTTGCACCTTCGAAACCATTCTTAGGGAATCGAATGCTTACCATTCTTGTAAAGTAGCCCATTACAAAGTCAAAGCATTTTATGGCATGTCTTGATGTAAGGGATATGCATCTCCCTCGTGATATAATAGGGGATAACCTCATCAACATGTAACCAGTGAGAGCCTGGGGTGGCACTGCTCTATTGCTGCTTCATGCTTCATTGTGCTCTCCACCATCCTCTCACTTGAAAAATTAGCTTCCTGCTGTGAGTAGGAAATGCCACTCTTAAATGCCTAATCCTATTGCAAAATTTTACTCAAGGCCCCGTTTGGTTTCACAAATGATTTCAAATCAATCTCATCTCATCTCAACATCTAAACACCATTCAAGCACAAACACTTAATTTCACATTTTCAGCTTTTCAACTTTTTCATCTAACATTACAACTTTCCCAAACTTCCAAGCAAAAGATAAAAAACAATTTAACTTTTTCAAATTCCAAAACAAAAATTATATTAAAAAATTATATTCTAACAATATTTTAACTTTATAATATTTTTATTCAACTTTTTCTCTCTCTTTTCCAAAACCCGATAAAACATCTTAAATCAAACCTTTTCACTACTATTCACAAACTATCTCACTATTATTCAAAATTTCTCATCTCATCTATGTAACCAAACGAGGCATAAGAATATGAGGCTTGAACTTCTCACACTAACTTCAGTGTAAATTGCTGGTCACTAGTACCAATTGCTTTAAAACATTTAAATATTGTCCTCAAACTTGGTCATAGATTCTGATTCTATGGCATTGTTCTGCCATTTCTCTCGGCCAATTTTTCAGTAGATACACCAATGATGTCCTCAGTCTCAGCCTTGTATCAAAATGATTTTTTAAGATAAGGTTGTTTGTCACTTTGTGATTCCATTTTTTCTTTAGAATGCATAGCATTTTTTTGCGAATTCTGTGTCTAGGTTCTGAGTTTTTCCTAAAGGCTTACAAACATTTTGCATGATTCTGGAGTTAGAGTGAAATAACATTGGTGTTAATGGCATAGGAGAGAATATAGCATAACTAGCAGTGATCATTATGGCACCTGCTACATGTAGACCATTCCCTTTACCTGTTATTGATAAATACTTTAGTTTAGTTATGATCCAGTGGTTTCAGGTTTCACCCACGTGTCTTTGTACTTGGCTCTACTGCCCTCATAATTCCTGGCTGCTTCTTTAAGGCTGGCAGTTTCCACTTTCTGTATCACCAGAATATTGAGTGCCTTTAAACAGGCTTTATCTGGAGTTACATCATATTGGTTTCTTTCTCAGGATGTTGTCATTGACATCTTTCTGGATGGGCATAGTCACCTGACGCTAAAAATATTGCTGGACATGCATAGTCACTATGTTGTCTTTCTTCTTTCATGCTTCTAAGTTTAAGGACTATTGCTGCATAATCTCCACAATTTCCATTATCTCTTCTTATTAGATCCACGACCCAACTGATGAATATGATCCCTTGTTTCCTACATTGTGCATCAAATTGCTCAAGCAAGTTGAATGACAACATTGTCTTTAGTTGTACCTTAGGCTGCCTCATAAGCAAGCTAATCCCAATTCTCCAACACTCATGGATGTCCTAGGGACTTATTGCCTGTGTGCAATACTTGATCATTCAATTTACAAACATTTTTTAGTCCTTGTACATTTCACTTTCTTCTTTTCATTCTCTTTGGTAGTATCAGAGTGGCCTTGGTTGTTCTATGCATTGCAACTATGTCGTCATGAAAGGGAAATTCCTAGCAGCTTGTGATATGAATAAACTGCAACACTTGAACTTAATGATGCATAATTAGACCAACTAAAGTTGTGCCACATTTTTCAGATGATGCATATGTTGTGCCATTGACAAATACTTGATTAAGTCTAAAAATTGTGATGGTTAATTGGATTATATAGAGTTTTTTTTTTTTTTTTTTTTTAACTTGGAATCTTTATAACAGAAAGTTTGCAATGTTTGATCCTAATTAGCAATTTCATCTAGATTTTAATGAAGTAACTAGTCTGAAAAATAGTGCATCCTAAAATTCAGAGTAAGATCATGGGGCAAATAACCATCTGCCTTCTCTGCACTTAAAAGTTCTGGCCAATCACCGGTCGTTGCATGTACTTTTTCATTTTTAATGCATTTTCTCCTCATTTGTATTAGTTTTTGCTCATTGAGACAGATAGGGTAGCTGACACCTAACATGATGCTTTTGTTCTTGGTAAATTGAGGATCTGAAAGTATGATTGATTTTGTGATTAGAACTCACACAGCACAAGTCAAGTTTTGCTTACCGTCGTTTGCAATAATAATCTCAATCCCTAGAATGACCTTATGAAAAACCACTGCCAAGTCCTGCCCCTGGCCCCCTAGTCTTAGATCAGGGGAAGGAACCAGTTGACGAATTTGCAAAATTCTGTCCATGGAAACAAGTTTCTTTTCTTGGGAAATTTTTTTATCTATTTTATTTGCTTTTATAACTCATTTATACTATAGAATTTTCTAGTGAAATGCGTCCTGTCTCTTCAACTGGATTTGCTCAAGAACTTACTTACTCTTCTGGGTGTTCTTCAACTCTTTCTTGAACAGTTTGAGAAGGTGTCATTCTGCAATCAGTACCAATAGTTTGTAGACGTACCGTCAATGGGCAGCCAGGGTTTAATCTTAAGTTTCACAAACGGTGCTTTATGGTAATGCTGGGAGTTATGCTCGCATTGTTTAAGCTGTCAGAAAGGACCATCATAAGACAGAAATGGTTAATGGCTTTAATGAAGTGAAAAGAGTGATGTAAAACAGTCTCTGTTTTTCTTTTTGTTGTTATAACATAAACTTTTAGGTGTTTTACCAAGTGGCATTCAAAGTAATATTTTCACTTGCACTACTTTTACACCTCCATGAAACTCATTATCCTTGCATTTTACCCCGATATCATTCCCTATCTCATGACTCTTCTGTCTGCCCTGAAAATTATACCCGAAACTACCATCCACATTCCGAAGCAAATCTATCTGATGATTGCGGTGGGAAAAAAAATCAGGACTCTGTAAGCAAAGGCAGCAGCTCAAATTTGACCGTTGAGCAGCTGCATGAAATAGGCCTAGAGAAGCTACACAAAGAACTAAAGGAGCATGAGGATGTTGTAAACCTCGTACTAGAGCAGCTGCTTGAGTTGTTTTTCAAGTTGTTTATACTTTAAATAAATTCCTGTGAGTTGATGTCACCATCTCCACCCAGCTCTAAAACATCAGCAATTCTTGTGAACAACTACTGCCGTTCTGGACTACCTACATTTCTTCATTTTTGTCGATTTTTGTTTGCATGTATTACATCAGTTATGCAGACGGCTAGTATTTTCGATAATCTTATCTGAAATTTTCTATGGTTTAATATTGAGTTTTTCAAATAATCTGGCTCAATGAAACGCTTTTAGTTGTTCCATTCTAAAATGCAAGGTGAGATCTTGGTGTGTACAACCGGCGGGGTATTATGATTCAAGATGCCCATCTCTATGATCTTCCACGCGATAATAGATCAAAACTTGCAAGAGATGAAATGGTACGGACATTACTTCTTAATTTAGTGTGAATCATGCATGCCTGTGCAAGCTAGAAGCCTGGAGTTGGCTATGATATGATGTGATATGCCATAATTTAAAGATGTGAAAAGGCGCTGTGCAGGACTGCCAGGGGCCATTGCAGATTCTTGTGTCTCCGGTGGGAAAGACTACTTTGCAGGAAATCTGTTCAGAATGGCTGCGTTGTAGGTGTAACCGTGCAGGAAACCTGATTTCTTTGGTCGAGTAAGCTAGTAGTTGTCTCAATAAATTTTGACCAAAATTTGATTGAGAAATTTATTTTTATAAATTTTGTTATTTATTTTTTAACAATACAAAATAATAGACTCAATAAATCTATCACTATTTTATTAAAATATTAATTTTAACATTTTCATTTATTTTAATTTTAATTATAATTTGAATATTTATTCGTTATAATTTGAATATTTATTCATTACATATTAATTTTTTAGCGTTCATATTATTTCAACAGATAAAATTTTTTAACGATCTTTTTTTAATAATGATCATATTTTTTCAACTGATAAGA
The DNA here is from genome assembly GCA_003123785.1 of Pterocarya stenoptera. NCBI lineage: Eukaryota > Viridiplantae > Streptophyta > Magnoliopsida > Fagales > Juglandaceae > Pterocarya > Pterocarya stenoptera. The sequence continues at coordinate 128,071 of QEOT01000645.1, forward strand.
AAATGAAATTAAGAATACGCAGATATTTAAAGAATTTCAAGAATTTACGAGTTACGATATATATAGATAATATATCCTTAAAATATTGATAATAGGGAAAGTGATTTATCTGCATTAAATATAACCATTTCAAGGACAACCGAGTGGAAGGCGCTTTTATTTTCGAGAAGAAAGTAAATCGTGCAATGAAATGTGCGAAACGAAAGCATTCTCCCAGATGGAATTTTTTATGCTAAAATAATATTTTGGCCAGCAATTGGGGTTCCATAGATTTGCCAATGAAATTGATGAAAACTAAAAATATTGTAACTTTGTTGAGTCCGTTCTTTTTTATGCAATTTAGTTGAATTTTGGTCGAAGTTTAACTTTATCCAATCTACTACTAGGGCTCTTAAGCATGTAACACAAAGATCTCTTAGATTCTTCTTACTATATTTTGATTTGGAAGTTTTGGGAAAGGGAAAGATTAGATATGTGGGGAATGCAGATGGACTATAAGTTCATTTCTTACGTTGGAGAAAGCTTTCAACTCAATGTTGATGGAGAAATAAAGCAAGAAGTTAGAGCTTGACACGATACACAAAGTACTGTTTAGAGGGATAAGCCAAGACAAATATCTTTTAACAAGTTGAAAGTTTGAAAGTTGACACGATAAGGATGAAGAAAAAAAGAAAAAGTTGAATAATTGATTTAACAAAAGGCAAAAGGATAATCCTTGAAAAACGAAAGTTTCCACAAGATTAGATTTTTAACCTACCACCATTAACTACCTCTTCTTTTTAATCAAAGCAAAGAAGAAGAGCCAGCCCCTTCTTTTGTCCTTTTGTTTTCATTTGGGGGGCAAGTGTGCGTCGAGGATGAGATAGCCCCATTTGTCTATTATTTTATTTTATAAAATTGGGAAATGCAGGAACGATGATGATCGGAGTGAATGTTAAAAAGAGAAATGATATTTGTAAGTTGGGGAGTGTATAAGTGTTATGTAACTATTTTAAAATAAATAAATAAATATAAAATTTATATAAAAAAATTATGTGACAATTCTACACTTTACTATATGCGTAATATTACTCCAGTAAAAAGAGCCGACTTTATTTGTGCTTTTATATACATTATGTACTGTGATGGGATTCGTTTGATTATTTGGATCCTCCAGAGGCTTTAGGGACCTCTATCCCTTTTTCTTATTTTTGGATCTTTCGATTAAAATCACTTACTTTATAAGAATTTTGAACAACTCGAACGAATATTATGCATTAATTACTATTTATTCTCATATTTTACATCTATAATTTATATGAAAATATTTTTTGTAAAATGTGCAAATCTTTTTTATAAAATATGAAATATAAAATAATAAATAATAACCGATAAATAGAATTTCTCATTTTATGTTGTGTTTAACATTTAAGATTGTCTTTCCTTCTCGATACACTCTTTGTATCGACCTTTCCAAACTTGCATAAAAACACACATTTTCGCTTATAAAATTATATCCAGGAATGCAAAATATCAACAACCTCTTTATAACCGGAGCAAGCGTGTAGGAAAAAGATGGCCTATTAACGTTCGGTTAATGGGGGGGTTTCATTACTGGAAAATCCCCCAATTGTATAAAGAATACTTATCATTAGAAAATAACTTAAATTTCTTTTATCAATATCATTAGAGAATAACTTAAAAAGCTTGAAAACGAGAAAAAAAATGCAATATTTTCAATTAATAAAATAATAACTAGAAAGTTAGAAACTAGATAAATCACTAAAAAAATTAAAAATTAGAAAGCTGCCAAATCAAGACAATGAATGATATAACAAACAGTAGTATTGTTTTCACCTATTGAAGTGATAACAAAAGTAGCAAAATTCAAAGAGAAGCAGTTACAACACATCTCACATAGACCCATCCAACCTTATTCATTTAGAACCCAACCAGGTCGGTCTTCTTTCAACCGACACCCGGCAATTTCTTTCCTTCCAACACATTCCAACCACCAGACACACCAAAAAAAAAAACCCTAAAAAAAATCAAACCTAGCATCCTACCAAGACCTGAAGCCGTAAGAGACATAAGCATGCCCTTCAAGTACCATATATATATTATTTTTCCCCTCAAGTTATCTCATTTTCAAAAACTCCCTCAATACCTGTAGTGAGCAGGCTTGTACGGACCCTCAATGGGCACGTTAATGTAGTCGGCCTGATCCTTGCTGAGCTTGGTGAGCTTAGCCCCAAGCTTGCCAAGGTGAAGTGCTGCAACCTTCTCATCAAGGTGCTTAGGCAAAACATAAACCTTCTTCTGATACTTCCCACTCGCCTTCTCTGTCCACAGCTCAAGCTGTGCAATCACCTGGTTTGTGAAGGAACAGGACATCACAAAACTAGGGTGCCCTGTGGCACAGCCCAAGTTCATGAGCCGACCCTCAGCCAGCACAATGATGCCTGTGTTCGTCTCGGGAAAGACCCACCTGTCTGTTTGGGGCTTGATGGTGATGCGCTTTACGCCTGGGTAGTTCTCGAGCCCGAGCATGTCAATCTCGTTATCAAAGTGACCAATGTTGCAAACAATGGCATTGTTCTTCATCTTCTTCATGTGGTCAACCATGATGATATCCTTGTTACCGGTGGTTGTCACGAAGATGTCAGCCTCTGCGACAACATCCTCAAGGGTCAGAACAGGGATGCCTTCCATAAGGGCCTGAAGAGCACAAATTGGATCGATTTCAGTCACGATCACTCGGGAACCAGCTTGCTTCAAGGCAGCAGCACAGCCCTTTCCAACATCACCGTATCCACAGACAACAGCAACCTTACCAGCAATCATTATATCAGTAGCTCTCATCAAACCATCGGGGAGGGAGTGGCGGCACCCGTACATGTTATCGAACTGTTTCAACCAAGATCAACAGCCATTATAAGATTATGGGCGACAAAGGAATCAAGCAGTAAAAACTTTCAATTTGCTAAGAAACTATTTGACACTTCCACTAGGCTTTAAGAAACTATTTGACATTAAGCAAAGCAAAGCAAGGAAAAAATTGAACCTAAGATTCGAAATCCTAGGGATCAATATTCAAAGATCCACTAGAATAACCATTTTGATAGAATTTCCTTGTTGGCTGAGATCAAATATATAGTAATGACTCGAAATTTCAGGCGTCAACTAAAAAGAATGTACATGTTTCCATGAAGTTAAAGTGTAAGAACAATGAAAAGTAAAGGTAGAAAAAACAGGACCTTTATACAACAGATCTGATTCAAGACTATCGAGACCAACTAGATCTATAAGCAATCCAATTATAGGATAAAAACCTAATAGATCTGAAGCAAAATATCAATTAACACAGAGGGGAAAACAAACACTACCCGGATCTGAAATAAAATCTCACAGATCTACAAAGATAAAAAGGGAACAAAAAAGAAGATTGGTACCTTGCTCTTGGTGACAGAGTCATTAACGTTAATAGCAGGGAACAGCAGAGTGCCACTGGACTCCATCTGGTAGAGCCTCTTAACCCCAGTGGTGGTCTCCTCCGAAACTCCGACCAACCTGCTCTTCATCTTGTGGTACCTCTTGGGGTCAGTCTTGAGCCCATCCCTGATAATGGTCAGCACAATCTGGAACTCGGCATTGTCGGTAGAAGCCGGGTCCGGGAGCTTCCCGGTCTTCTCGAAGATCTCCTCGGCCTTGAACCCCTCGTGGATCAACAGCGTGGCGTCTCCGCCGTCGTCCACGATGAGGTCTGGGCCACCGCCGGGGCCCCAGTCGAGGGCACGCTCGGTGCACCACCAGTACTCCTGGAGTGTCTCTCCCTTCCAGGCGAACACGGCGGCGGAGTCACGGGCTGTGGCGGCGGCGGCGTGATCCTGGGTGGAGAAGATGTTGCAGGAGCACCAGCGGACCTCGGCGCCGAGGGCGGTGAGGGTCTCAATGAGTACGGCGGTCTGGATGGTCATGTGAAGGGAGCCAGTGATCCTGGCGCCCTTGAAGGGCTGCGAGGGACCGAACTCAGTGCGGCAGGCCATGAGACCAGGCATCTCGACCTCGGCGAGCTCGATCTCAAGGCGGCCAAAGTCAGCCTGGGACATGTCCTTGACCTTGTACTCACGGCCACTGGTGGTTTTCTCCACTAAAAGAGCCATTTTCGAGGGATTCAAGCGACGAAAGGAAGTAGAGATTTACGAAGATAGGAAGAGAATTGGAGGGCTGTGAGCGAGGAGAAGAAGTAGAAGGAGGGGTGCTATAAATAGGTTAAATTGGTCAGATAGACGGTGAGGATCAATGTATCGGGTTGGTGGATTTGGTAAATGACAGCGAAACGTTTTTGCGTGCGACACGGAACATCATACGGCGGCTTCGGCCAATGGACGACGATGCCGGACGAAGTTCTTTACTATTTTAGACGCGTGTTAATTTTTCATTGGCTGATTTCATAGGATTTATGAAATTGTTCTGTACTCTACTACACTGGATGCAGACTCGTTCTGTTTCTCAGTTCAGCTTGGCTTGTATGCTGAATACTTACCACAATTTTATAGCCTCTCATTTTGATCATTTTCAACCGAGATACTCTATTGTTAATTCGTTGGGTAGTGTATTATTTATATTATTTAAGTGATAAAATTTGATAAATTTATAAGATTTATATCATATAAATATTTTATCAAACGTGCTCTACATACTAATTCAAGAATATATTTTTCTTTTAAATAAGTCATTTTATAAATTTTTTAAAGGGAGGCATGCCACATATATATTTTTTTAAATATATATTTTATACTCTTCAACTATCACTATTTTTCAATTTACACCATAAATTACCAACTCTTTCAATTTACATCCTAAACTACATAATTTTTACAATTTACAACTTTAGTAAAGGATATTATAATTGTATTACCAAAAGTAATTTAAGATATAAATATATAATTAATGGATTTATCAATACAAGAATATATTAACACGACACACATTTATATTAATACGACACACATTAATGGATCACACACATTTATAGTAAGTATATGTAGTGTGTGATTCGAAATTGACGAGTAAATTTTTCTTGCAAAATTTGTGTTATTAGAGATGGGCTTACATATGGTTTGACAAAGAGAAAATCTTATAACCGGTCGGTCTGTCATCTCCCAAATAATAGTCCACCAATAAGTTAGTGCCGCGTAAGTGGTCCATCGAAACACAAATGTCACTGCATTGTAGGAGATAACCTTGTAGCTACAGAGCCCATCGCAGACCCTCATCTCCTTCGCAAACTTGCAGCCCCTCGCTCCCCCTTTTATATCCAAAGCCCGTCGTAGCCCGTCGTAGCCCGTCGCTCCCCCTCTCATCTACAACGAAGAAAAGAAATTACAGTGCTAAAGTTGTAAACACGAATATAGCATTTTTCATTCTACATGATGATTTTTATCCTCGTTAATGATACCTGATTACCAACTATTGCCAGTTTTTTTTTTTTCTTTATTTGAGTCGGTAAGAAGAACAAAATTGCCGCTTAAGAAAAGGAAAGTAGAGAGAGAGAGATACATTTTATTGACTATTTACCTACTACTCCTCCACGAAGCCTTGATTTGGGGTGGGCCTCCAATGATTGTTATCCATCAAAACTTTCCAATAATCTAACGAAACCGAACACAAGCTTTTACAAGCTCTGATCATATTTAGATCAAATCGCTAAGAGAGATTGACCCAGAGAGATTGGAATTTGAAATCGCGAAATGAATACTTTGGAAAGAAGCTTTCTCGTTCTTGACGATGGTGCAATGGAGATGGTGGCGCCGAAACTGGTGGCTGATGAATCTGAAATTTGTGAGGAGTGTTCGACTGGGTTAAGGCATCTAAAATTTCTGAAGAGGAGATCTACTTCGCAGGGGGGATTTTGCTGGGGCATTCGACTGTGATGACCCTCATGTCAATTGAGTGGAATTGCTGATGTGGCGGATTATTATTGGAGGCTGGTAATCCCTTAAGAACAGCCCGACCGGTGCAAAGCGGTCCTCTTTAACGAATGAGATTTCATAGGTTCATTCTCCTACACGATAGAAACAAGACCAAACTTATGCCTATTTAACTTTGTCGACCAAACGGCAATGAAGCGAGTAAACTGTCATTAATTCTTTAATCAAAAAATCTTTACAATCTCTTACTATTCATTCACACTCTATACTTTATATATTTTTTTAATTTTTTTTCTTTTATCAAATATTTTTTATATAAATAGTGAATAGAAAATTTGAAATAGTTTAAAAAGAATAAAATAAAAAAAAAAATTAAAATTCTTCTCAACAGTTTTTATTCATTTTAATACAATTTAATTTGTAATTTTTTTTTAACTTTTTTTTAATAGATCGTCCTTCTTTTCATAAAATAACATTTTTTGAACTCAGATTCATATTAAAGATTAAAAATTTATTTTCCTTCGTTAAATTAATTGTTATCTAGAAAAGACTTAACGAGACTTTCAAACATAAATATTGGTGTATTTTAAAAGTATAAATACCAAATTTAAATAAAAAAAATAATATAACAATATAAATCCATCGGTCAATAACTTATACACCTTTACAAGACTTTAACCGAACACCTTACCCACCCCCCAATTCTTATTTTGGTCCCCAGAGTAAGTGAGACTTTGACACTATCAATTAAATGATATATTTTATTAAAAATTAAATAAAATATTATTATTATATTTTTTTTTAGATTTAAAAAAATTAAATTATTGGTAAGATCCATATTTTTATTAAAAAATATGTGTAAAATTTATATATTTAAAACTTGTACATAGTATTATTCTATTAAAATTTACACGCAGTACATGTTTTGTAATTGATAAACGTTGGAAACCTTATAATCATAGAAAAATGAAAACTCAAAAGACGTGGGAACTCTCCCACTCAAAAATAGAACTTAAGATAATTGAGAAATTATCAAAGTCAAAACAATGAAAGTTGCTAGCTTGCCAAGAGTTTGTTGTGTTGTGAACCCTAAATAGCTGGGGTTGATGATTTTTTCACAGTATTGAGGAATTGGACACGAATCAAATAAAGTCTATCTAGTTTAATTAAATAATCGGAATCAAGATTAATAATAGAGAAATGTTATAATAAAGTTTTACACCATACATTTCTGCCTAATCAATATGTGATTTGTCATTTTTATTCTTTTATTTAAGATGTGTTTGGGAAATAAACTGTTCTCGAACTACTTCATTAATATTCATAAACAGTTCACTACTATTTACAAACTATTAACTACTCTTTTACTATTATTCATAATTTATTTTATTATTATTCACATATGATATAAGATACTCTTAACATCTATACGGAGGTAAATGCACATATTTAAATATTAAGATAAAAGGAAAATTATTGAGTAGATGGAGGTGTACTATGCAAGAGTTGAGTGATGCAGCTGCAAAATACCCACTTCCTAGTTCCTAGTATTCTAAGGACGCAGCTGGAAAATTCAGCCAATTTTTGGTAAAAAACGCACAAAATAGCTATTGTTTGAGACATGCTACTTATTAAAATGTAAATTTTTTCTTTCTATTTAAACATACATATTTATAGAGGTACTACCTGCATCCTCCGGGGTGGGATTGCTCCCATCCCGCATAGGGGGGTTTGGGAGGTGGGGTTTGCATCCCCGCAATCCGTCCCTTGTTGCGGGGGCGGAGGTAGACCCCTCATCCATTTACCCTCCATCCACTGACACTCACGACTATGAGTTTTTCTAGTCAAAAATACAATACACATAAAAAAAATTTTAATCCATAACAATGCACATCAAAAAACCAAAACTAGATAATAGATCAAATAAAAAAGTCAAAAATTTGAGGAGATGAGGAAAGGAAAAAAAAAAAACTAAACGTCATTTGTGAGTCTGCACCACCAAAGAAGAGAGAGAGAGAGAGAGAGAGAGAATGGAGACGTGGGCCGTGCTACCACGACGATTGCGAGAAGGAGAGAGAGTAGTGGCGCACAACATAGAGGAGCTCAAAATGGTATAAAAAAAAGAAATAGAGAGAGGGAGAGGGGGGGGAGCCCCGCCACCAACAGTACATATTTATTAATTAATACATATATATTTAAATAAAAAGATAAAAATAATAAATCGCATATTAGTTTGTAGTGTAAAAAATGAGAAATAGACTTTTTCATTTCCGTAATTCGTTAACTAGATAGACGATTCTGTCGGTCGCTTCTGGTGCGGCCCGCTGCATAATGCATATACCTCTATTGTACAATCTCAACTGGAGACAATAGGCCGTTCCCATTACCCGAATAATAAGTACGGTCATCATGCTATGCTACTGCTTACCGCGCTTGCCACGGAATGAATCCCACTTCATTCATTCAGTGTCGGTGTTTTATAAAAAAAAAAAAAAAAGGCATAAATATGAGATCGTGTTGAAACGTGAGCATGTCTGGATGAATGGACGGTCCTACTGGCGTGTTGCAGGCTACAACAGGAGAATAGTACCATGTGACTCTGTCTGGGTCCGAGGGTGTCACGTAGCTTTTGACGGCGACTTTTCTCAACATGGGAACGCGACGGTGATATGGTTCATGAGCTCATGCACTCTCACTAGGATCCAAATTAACAGGTTCAGTGAGGATGCCCCCCCTCCACGGCATAACCCAACCTCTATTTTTTTTAATACTTTTAGCATTTCTTGCTAGAGAAAACACACAAGAAAATAAATAAATAAAATAAAATAAAGATGAATAATATAAAATATTTATTCTGTTTAGCATATATATATAATAGGTAGGTGAATAAAATACGAATAGAAATGAGATCCAGATCACATTTTGACCAAAGATTCCACGTCGATCTTTGGAAAAGAAATAATGTCAACATTATGTCACCTTCTTCATAGCGCAATTTCATGATATGTTTTTCCTTTTTGGTTGTTGTCTTAAAATAAAAGAAAGTAAAAACAAAACAAAATCCTTTGACTTCCGACATCATGGTTCATAGCCTTAATTTATTTATTTATTTTAATATGAACTCATAGTTTATATTTTTCTTCCTTAAATGTTGAACCTATATTTGTTATATATATATAAAAAAAAAAAAAAAAAAGCTTGTTTTTCATTAAAGACATTTTTTGTCTTTCGTTTGTTATGATATAAAGAAATATCTTTTAAACGGGGAAAAACACACATTTCATCCTCAGATCAAGAGGTGTTCTATAGTTGGCACCAAAACTTTCAATACTAAAAGTACACTTGTTCAACTCTAACCATTAAGATTAGAGAATAAATTTAGACCGGTTGGTCTAACAATCCTCAAATAACAATCTTCCAATGGGCTGTTAACAAGTAGACTCTCCATTCTAATTTTGATGCGATTACACCCCATGTGAAAACTTGCACCCACGGAACCCATCCTCTCCCCTCTCCCCCTGTTTCATCCTCTCGCAGCAAAACCCACCCCCTCTCTCCCGTCTCATCCTATCACATGAAAACCGCTGCCACCGCTGCTGACCCTACATCAAAACCCACGGAACCTGCCGAAATCCTCTCTCCCCTCCACCCTCTCCCATCCTCTCACATGAAACCAACCCCATTTCCACCCACCCTCCTCCGAGACCTCCTTACTCGATCGAAGCCACAATCGAGTCTTTGTTGAAGCAGTACACTCAGAGGGCAAGACAGCATCGACGTGGCCCCTCTATGGTATGCCCTAATTCGTCTATGATAGCACGAATTTGCTGATATTCCTTTCTCTTCTCTTCAAAATCTTGATTATTTTCTTTTGATTATATCTTATGGTTGAAGCAACACACTAAAAGGTCAATGAAAGATTGGCTTTCTTATCTTGTTTCTGGGTTTTTCTTCTGGGTAGTCAATGTGCTCTCTTTTTTCTTGAATTGGCCACCGATGGACTTTAGATTATATTCGAGATTCTTCTACGATTTTTTTTTTTTTTGAATCTGGGTTTAATTCTTGGTTTTTCTTGAATAGGGTGCTAGAGGACCTGATGACGACGACAACAGGTGGCTGCCCTGGCTGACGCCTTTGCTCAGTGAGAATTGTTTTTTGTTCAATGCAAGTTACACACAAATTCCCCAAGAGTGAATGCAATATGTACTGTTTGGATTGTAAGAACGGGTTGATTTTGCAAGGAGATGGAGATGATTGACGGAGATGGGGGAGATCAGTGATAGAGATGGGCGACAACGGAGATGATGGGCAATGGAGATGCTTGGCGAAGGCGGCAGGAGACGAAAGGATTGAGAATATGGAACGTGAGGGGTCTAGAGTCATATAGATGAATAATCTAGTGTGATGCACTCCATTGACTTAATGTGAAATAAGTGATGTGTCAAAATTTAATTGAAGGTTGTTTATGGGTCAATAGCAGACCGATTGCTCCAAAGCGGTTCTATTAAGATTAAAAAAAAATAAGTAAAAGAAGGTGTTGTAGCCTGTAACACAATCTCGACCGCCATATCTTGATATTAAAAATTAAAAATATATATATAACTAGATGATGTAAGTATGTAACATAATCTTAATCATCATATTAGTAATGCTAAGTACAAGTCTCAAATAGACAAATTTTATGCAAGTCTTTTATAAAAAAAGTGGATCTTACAATTAAAAATTAATTTTTTTTTTTTTTTAGAATTTTTCAAAGTGTGGTCTAATTTTTTATATAGGTTTACACGAAATTTATTTATTTGAAACTTGTACTAAAATAAAAAGTCAGAAGTCATAAATACCTTTATAAGTACCATCCCACAGTTTCCACAAACCCATTCCTTAAAGATCAGCATCTACAAAAAGGTGCTCTTGCTTACCAAAAGAATATAAGATTGAGGAAAGGAACTGTTATCTTAAATTATTTAACCAACTGTTTGATCACTTTTTTTGGATGATAACTATCAATCACAAGTTAAAGCATATTGTTTTTCTTTTCCCTAAGAAAGTCAATTGCCAACATGAAATCAAGGAAAGCCTGGGTTGCATAGTTTTAATTTTTAGTCTTTAGTGAATAAAATAAAACATTCTTTAAGAACTCAGTAAAAATTAGAATTGGAGAATACAACGCTTCATTGGGAATCTATTATACTGGGTTTAGATATACAGTTTAGATGAGATGAGATGAGATGTGATGTTTTAAATAGTAGTTGAATAAAATATTATTAGAATATATTTTTTAATATTAATTTTATTTTAAAATATGAAAAAGTTGAATTGTTTATTATATTTTTATATGAAAATTTAAAAAAATTGTAATGATTGAGATGAGATGAGATATGAGTTTTATGTAAACAAACGGAACCTCAGTCACACCAATTGTTATCACTTAGTTTTAAGCGATCTTTTATTTCAATCACTTAAATAGAAAGTAACTTAGAATACCCCACATTACGTATGTGACTATAAAGAAAAGTGCTAAGTCTACAACCAGATGTTATGAAAGTAAATTTACAAACTGTCGTTACTGGATATAAGACGTGGGACATACTTTACAATAAAAAAAGACTTTACAACTTTATGTACTATATAAATATACGTCAATTTGTAATTTTATTGTTATAAGATCTCTTTATAAACTAAACATTTCTCGGTTATAATTGACAAAATTATGAATGAAAAAACATCTCCCAATAGGATATTTAAGTCATTGTTAACTTAAAATCCGAAAAATACTATTCTCGAAGTTGTCTCATTAAAATCAATAATTAAAACTTATTACATGGACCACAGATTTCTAGAAGAGAAACCATTGAAGTCAATATATGAGCCAATATTTAACCCTTGGGCATTGTCACCTACTTAGTACCTACTTATATATATTGGAAGCTAGCCAAGTTAAACCAAAGCACGTACCTACTTAGTAGTTCATGTCGTAGTTCTTGATGAAGTTGTGGGCAGGCTAAATACCAATGGTTAAGTACCCACCATTGAAACTAACCAACCCTTGAGCAAATTTACCAACCCATTTTTAATGTGAGCTTTTTTTGGTCATTTTTGACCCCTTTTTTTATATTCATGTACCTAATATCTGATGTCATAGACCCCTTGAGCGGCTGAGCCCAATGCCCATTTTTATAGGAGTAATGATACACACAACATATTCTACAACACATTACACAACAAAGTTATAAAAGGAGAGTATTTTTATAAAATGCTGTTACTTTTATAAGATGATTTACAAAAATACCCTCACTTTATAGTATTGTTGTACAATATGTTATACAAAATGTTGTGGGTAAATCATTTTCCTTCTTATAGTATCTTTCTAAAGTCCTGTACTTTCATAGCTACAACTAACATTTAAAGGGACTCCATATACCTCGTAGTTCTTACTTTTTCTTTCTTATTTCTTTTATATCTCAAATTACTATATTTTTCCAATTTGTATACTAAACTACAAAATTATAAATTCCAACAATAAGTTATTACTGTTTTTTTTTTATAATTTATATTCTCGAATTAGATTTAACTGTTAAGATCGATAGAAAATCAGATTGCGATCTAAGATACAAAGTATTAAAGAAATATGATGTGCAAATTTAAGGTTATGGTATTTTGAACACAAAATGGAAAAGTGTGATAGTTTAAAATCCACTACACTTTCTATGTATATACATTTATTTATACATTGACGTGACTTGATATGGTATATCAGATTGTAAAGTTATTTGTATTATAAAATAGATCTAACGGATCATATAAAATTACGTCAGTTTGTGAATTTACTTTTATGTAATCTTTTTATGTCTGTAACAGTTCTCGTATGTAAATCATGCATCAAGAAAGCGCATGCATGTTTACAAATATGCATCTCTCCCGGGCAAGATAGAGACGTACAGGTTCAGTTCCTATGCTTCTCTTTGAACTGAATCGAGTTGAGACAGGGCATAATTAACAAGTATGCTCAAGCTACTTGGGGTTGGTGAGGGTGCATGCTATGGGAAGTCCAAACTCTTATTTACAATTTCATCTTGATCTTACATTAAAAGAATGCATGAAATGATTTATATCGTCATTAACATGGCTTTCCAGTACTCTCTCTGGTTGAAATTACTTGAAAGCGCACTGCCAACAACCGCATAGACTGCAAAAAAAAAGAAAAAGAAGAGAGAGGTCAGTATCAAGGGGGTTGGTGCCTTACTTAACAAATTACCAAATTCCCTGAGATCTCAACAACCCCCACAAACTTCCAAGTTTTATTTTCCAAACCAGAATCTCCTACCATTTTACCAACTCTTACAAAGACATGCATGGGCGTGAACACATGATGATCCTTAATGTTCCATTTCTTCCCATAAAAGGGAACCTTGTTTACGCTTGCATGTTTGTGATGACATCATTTTCTAATTCCTTTAGTAAATTGGTAGATGACATGAGACATCCTTTATTACTAGAGCTACTAACATAACAAAAACAATTGTGCTTCATTAATTAGATTGTTGTTGAGAATTCGTTGAAGAACTTCAAGACTTTCTACGTTACAGTACAAGGAAAAGTATGTCAATTAACCTGTCTTTAGTGAAAGCATAACATGGCATAGAGATAAACACAGGGTCAGATCTTGAAAACCAACGTTTAGAGAATCTATTAGTATCATACACATGGCGGTTCGACATGCCTAACAGTTACTGCGTTATTAATCTCGTCGTTTTTGCCAACAGTGAAAGCGACCACCCGACAATGTGAGCTCGGCCGCCACATGGTGTTCGTCCCGTGAGGAGAGAAGTTGAAATAAATCATACCGTGTTGATTAATTTTAAATTAATTATTAAACGGATTAAAATTAATGACACGACAATTAAACAGATTAAAACGGGTTAAATGGATCGTATTAAAATTTGAAAATATGACAGATTTAATTTATCTAGTCGAGTTCAAATTAAGCCATATCGTCAAATAGACAATACCACCGCGTTTACAAATTGCCATACATTTTCCTTAATTTGCATATCGAAATACCTAATATATATTTTTTTACGTGAGATATAAAAAAATTGACTCTGGATATTAAATATAAAGATTTAAAAAAGGGATAAAATTAAAATCTCCAACTTGTGTGGTCTAGCCACATCCGCACACCTAAATTACCTAATACTCCCAATTCCCACCAACAAAAGGGCTAAATTGGTACTTTCACCAGCCGAAGCAACTCCTATAACTATAACCCAGATTTCACAGAATTTCCTTGTCCTCTCCTCTCCTCTCTTCCGCTCCTTCTTCTGTACCACTCTCTCTCTCTCTCTCTCTCGAAATGGATCCCGTAAACGATTGGGGAAACACACCTCTCCAAACCGTCGACCCAGAAATCCACGACCTCATCGAGAAGGAGAAGCGCCGCCAATGCCGCGGCATCGAGCTTATCGCCTCGGAGAACTTCACCTCCTTCGCCGTCATCGAGGCCCTCGGCAGCGCCTTAACCAACAAGTACTCTGAGGGCATGCCCGGTAACCGTTACTATGGAGGTAACGAGTTCATAGACGAGATCGAGAACCTTTGCAGGTCTCGCGCCCTCCAGGCCTTCCACCTCGATCCCACCAAGTGGGGCGTCAATGTCCAGCCCTACTCCGGCTCACCTGCTAACTTTGCTGCCTACACGGCCGTGCTCCAACCCCACGACCGCATCATGGGTTTGGATCTTCCTTCCGGCGGTCACCTCACCCATGGCTACTACACCTCCGGAGGAAAGAAGATCTCTGCTACCTCGATTTACTTCGAGAGTCTACCCTACAAGGTGAATTCCACCACTGGGTATATCGATTACGATAAGTTGGAGGAGAAAGCCTTGGATTTCAGGCCCAAGTTGATCATTTGCGGTGGGAGTGCTTATCCCAGGGACTGGGATTACGCCAAGTTCCGCTCTGTCGCCGACAAGTGCGGCGCGCTGTTGCTTTGTGACATGGCTCACATTAGTGGTCTTGTTGCTGCTCAGGTATATGATCTTTTATTTTTTATTGCTGATTTCTTTTGATCTCTTTGTGATTTGATTGGTTATTGCTATATTCTCTGGGATTAGATCTGCATGTCACGGTTAGATTGTTTTAAGAAAGAAGAATTTATCAAATTCTTGATCTGTGAATTTTCTAATCCAAGCATATTTGTTAGTTTGCGAACCTGGCCTTTTAGCGATTGGTTGTGTAGATCTGCATTTGCACGGTTCGTACGCATTTAACAATCATTTGCAATTATGTGATTCGAATTCGTTCCTCAGCTTTTGGATGCATTGTATTATAGATTTAGTAGATCGTAAAAGTATGGTGTGGGAAGGCAATGGGTGAGTGTCTGGTTTCATGACGGTAATGTAGTGCCGGATCTGGAATAATTGTACCGGGAGATTGTAGCTATCTATTGAAAGGCTGTGCTTTCTATTACACTGCCTCATGCAGTGGACATGCAAGTTCGGACATACCATAGTAACATCCCCTCTAGAAAAAAGTAAAGATAAGATGGATATGAATGTGGAAATATATTGTAGTTAGTGCTTTATCCTGTGTAATTTGGTTAGATGTCAATTTGATCCTTGGAAATTTGTTTATAGGTGAATGACTTATCAATTTTATTTTTTATAAGTGAATGGATTGATTCTGGTTGCTTGCAAAATATGCTGAGCTCCGGAGGTATTATGAATGTCTTTTTTACTAGGCTTCCTTTTTTTTCTTAATTGATCTTTTTGTCCTGTACAGACAGTCAAGTTGTAAGTTAAAACTAAATTCAGTCTCAGAATTTTTTGTCAGAAATATGTTCAGACCTTGGCACGAAGTCTTGATTTCAAATCCTACAAAGAAATAATGAATTAAATTATTGGATCCCTTCTACACAGCATCTTTGGATTGCAAATCTATTAGAGCTTTGAAATATTTGCATTGTTGTTTATATATGGATCTTACGTTCCTACTTAACTTTTCAAGACCTAGGTATTTCTTGTTTGTCTAAGTATATGCTTTTGTTTTTGAGTGTAGGAAGCTGCGAATCCCTTTGAATTCTGCGATATAGTTACCACCACAACACACAAGAGCTTGAGGGGTCCTAGGGCTGGTATGATCTTCTACAGGAAGGGGCCTAAACCAGCCAAGAAGGGCCAGCCAGAGGATGCAGTTTACGACTTTGAAGACAAGATCAACTTTTCTGTTTTCCCCTCTCTTCAGGGTGGTCCCCACAATCACCAGATTGGTGCCTTGGCTGTTGCTCTGAAACAGGCCACGTCACCTGGGTTCAAGGTCTATGCCAAACAGGTCAAGGCCAATGCAGTTGCCCTTGGAAACTACCTGATGAGCAAGGGATACAAGCTTGTCACCGGAGGAACTGAGAACCACCTTGTCCTGTGGGATCTTCGGCCTCTTGGGTTGACTGGTAAAAGAAACGATATTTTAGTCTAGTAAATGTAACTTTTGTGAGAGCATTGGTTCCACTAAAACAATTCTAATATGTTAATGGTGTTCTTGCAGGCAATAAGGTCGAGAAGCTTTGTGACTTGTGCAATATCACCGTGAACAAGAATGCTGTGTTTGGTGATAGCAGTGCTTTGGCTCCTGGAGGAGTACGAATTGGTGAGAACTACCATATAAAACTAGTTTTATTTTAACTGTTTTTTAGTGATTAACTTTGAGAGGAAATGAAAGTATTCATGAAAAATGTGATGTTACTCCAAGGTTAAGATGTCTTTAAATACTCCTCTTTTAACGGTTGTATGCATACCTTGGTAGAATGACTTTTAAAGAGAACTTGACTTGTATGAAAGTTTGATAACTGAAATTACCATTGATATAAAACGACATTCTCGGGACAGTTTGTTCATGCAAACAGGCTTCTTTGGTTATAGTTTTCATTTATTTTTTTCCTTCCACGTGATAA
This sequence comes from Pterocarya stenoptera, assembly GCA_003123785.1. NCBI lineage: Eukaryota > Viridiplantae > Streptophyta > Magnoliopsida > Fagales > Juglandaceae > Pterocarya > Pterocarya stenoptera. Next base: position 144,933 of record QEOT01000645.1, read on the forward strand.
TATGAATTGCAGTTGTTGTTCGTATTTTAATTGTTGGGCATCCTTTTTCTGTCATGGATAAGTAAAAGTGAGTGTTTTCTGGCAGGTACCCCGGCCATGACTTCAAGAGGGTTGGTGGAGAAGGACTTCGAACAGATAGGAGAGTTCCTTCACCGGTCGGTGACTATCACCTTGAGCATCCAAAAGCAGTATGGAAAGCTATTGAAGGACTTCAACAAGGGCCTGGTTAACAACAAGGACATTGAGAGTCTCAAGGCTGATGTTGAGAAGTTCTCAGCCTTGTTTGACATGCCCGGCTTCCTGATGTCCGAGATGAAGTACAAGGATTAGGTTTAGAGCTTGGTCATTGCTATTATATTTGTTTACTAAATTGTCCACGCAAGGGGAAAAAAGAGAAGGCTTCGTTTGGCTTTTGTTCTCTGTTTTTTGATGGTTTTGTTGGTCGGTGTTATATGGGAGTTTGATATCATATCCTCTCAGTAGCAGTCTTTACCTTGTTTTCTAATCATTTCTTTTGTGACGTGGGGAAATTATTAAAAAAAAAAAAAAAAATCATGTGCTTTCCCCCCCTACTAATGAACAATAAATTCCAATTTCTTTAGTTTTTCTTCTTTTTTCCTTTTTTTTTTTCTTTTGGAATTAATGATTGGGGATATATAATATGTACGTGCCTTTCCTTAATTCATAATCTGGTGTTAATTAAGCAGGATGAAAGGTCTAGTACTCATAATGATTGCTTTGAATGTAGTCATTGAGAATCATCATCATTTCGTGGATTTCTTCCAAATTGTCTAGGCATTTTTTCCTGAGTTGAAATGAATTTTCACCTAAATTTTAGTTATTTCTATTTGCACATGATATCTGGGACAAAAGTCCCAACTTATCCTGAGAGTGCATAAATCTCGATGATAAGAAGTTTCTCACAAGTACACTATGGACAACTAAAAGGGAGAATTGGTAACTTAAGAAAAATCATCCTAAATTTGATGGCCACAAGAGTGAATGCATAATTTCGAACCCATAACCACTACTCCATCCTTTGGGGTTTTTAATGTCAATAAATGATTTGCTTTTAAATAGTGAACAGTGTTCTTAAGCCACCATCGACCTAATTTCAGTGTGTTCCAAGTTATGGATGCAAAATGTATAACATTTTACATTCTTTATAAAGCTACCTTGCTTATTTTTACCCTTATTTAGCTTATTCCTAAAACACATGACCTACAGATTTTGAAAATAAGCCTTCAAAATGATGATAACACAGCCAAACCTTCTCCTTCCATGTTTTGCCTTCTGTAAAGCTCATTGGTTAATGATGAGGTACACTTTGGATGGAGCAAAAAATATGCGCATCAGAAGTTCAGTGAATGCCAATTAACTGTTCTATACAAAGCTTATATACAACAGAGAACTCTAGCATTCTGCACTGTACAGAACCTTCAGTATGCTTTTACATCCCAACAAATGACACTCAGCACAAAACCCTTTTTGAGAAACCTCAGTCAAATATCTCCTGTGCTTCAATTATACTGTGCTGACTGAAAAAGAAAACGGAGAGTTAGGGTGATCGAAGCAGCGCACGAAATGAAACCATGTGGAGCAGAGAAATCTAATATAGGAAAAAAACAAAAACAACGCAGAAGTACAATCAGTTTGAGCACGATAAGATTATGGTCTTACTGATCATCCTTTGCGACCCGATAATATTTTTCTGCATGCTGCCGTTGACCAATTAGTTGAGCAAAACGCTCATCATGAGTAATCACTATCAGCTGAAAATTTTCCTGGCCCTTTCTGTCCTCCATAATTCTGCAGAAAAAGCACAGAACATGGGTAATAAGCAGGCCTTCATTATGTAATGGATTCTCCAGTGACCATATAGTATGTACATACCTCAGAAGGGCAGCAGCAAGACTCTCCGCATTTGGGCCATCCAAGTTTGTGGTGGGTTCATCTAGTGCTAGTATACCACAGTTGAGGCAGAAAGTCTCAGCTAAAGCCAATCGTATTATCAAGGAAGCAAGGACCTGAACTAAACAATTAGTTTTCAATTCCTTGTAAAGGAAAGAGGTAGTAGATAACGTTAGCCTTCAGTCATACCCACCTTCTGTCCAGCACTACACCTACCCCTCATTTCTAACTCTGCATCACCAGTCTGCATGAGAACCTATATAAAAAATGCAATGGATAAATAGAAATAATTGACAAAATAAAGGAGTTATACATATATATATATATATATATACACACACACACAATACAGGAACAGCTCAAAAAGAATTTCCATACCCTGTAGCTGTAGGAGCGAGTCCCAGCACCTTCAGAATCTGAATGGATACTAATGTAATCTATATCTTGTCCTCTGTATGTTTGCTGCCACAACTCTCTAATAATTTTATTTATTTCCTCCATTTTCATTGTGTGGAAGCGCATAAGAGCTCTGAAAGGAATGGATGAAAGAAAAATAAGAAAGGTATCTATTAAAAACATTGACATTGTTATAGAAAATAAAATATAATAGAAAAGAAGATGGAGAAGAGAGAAGGAGAGAGAAACTTTGAGGGCTAGATCTTTGCTATTCTCAATTGTGATTGAATACAAAGCATTGATCCCTATTTATAGGAAAATTACATTTTTTTTATGAACAATAAGAAAATTACATGGAGATGATATAAGATAAATATCTTTAAAAATCAAATCTCTTGATTTGATAATTTTGAAACCAAGTCAAAATAATTATTGATTTGATATTATCTCTAATATCCCCCCTTAAACTTAAGGTCTAGAACTTTGAAACATTGAGTTTGAAATTGAATGTAGTCTTCATATCCATTGATTGATCACTGATGAGATGATGAGAATGACGTTGGTGATAAAGTGACTGACAGTTGGAATATCAAATTTGGAGCTATGGTCAATAATGGATTGATAATGGGCCAATAAAGGGCTAACAATAGGCCGCCGACAATGGGCTACATATAGCCTTTGTCAACTATAAGACCAAAATCAAAAGGCCAAAAATGGGTCTAGGGCTTCAAACAAAGCTCATAACAGACCACAACCCAATAAAAATGGCTCACATCCTTTTTTTTTTTTTTTTAATAACCGTGGGTGTTTGGGCCAGCTTGCACGCATCTCGACTAATCTCATGGGACCCTGAAGTTAACAACCAGGTAAACCTCCAGTAGCCCTAAAGGGACTTGAACTAGTGACCATTGGGAAACAAACCCAAAGCCGGACCAGTTGAGCTACCCCTCAGGGTTAAAAATGGCTCACATCTAATAAAGATATCCTAAATGCATGGATTTGAGATGAAATATGGTTGAATGGCGATGAGAATTTTGTGAGGGGTAAAAGTAGAAGAACTTTAAAAGAAATAGTCCACAAGATCGAGCTTGGCATTAGCCAAGGCTCTAATACATAAGAAATCACCACTTATTCCAAAAACTTGAACTTAAGCGGAAGTGTGGTGGGCCCATAGCCCACAGGTCCCACAATCGCAACCTGTCTCTGATATCATGATAGAAAATAAAATATAATAGAAAAGATGGAGGAGAGAGGAGAGAGAAAAACTTTGAGAGCTACATCTTTACTATTCTCAATTGTAATTGAATACAAAGCATTGACCCCTATATAAAGGAAAATTACATGGTGATGAGATCAGGTAAATATCTTTGACAATCAAATCTCTTGATTTGATGATAATTATGAAAATCAAATCAGTTGATAATTCTTGATATGATATTATCTCCAACACACTTTCCATAACAGAACTTTGACAAGTTAGCATCGGTCATTAGAACTGTAAAACAATGCCTTCTCTAATTTTCAACATCAGATAAGAGCTTATACATAAATATAGCAGCTGAACATTGCCAAAAGGAGATCCATATTAGAAATATGGTAATCAAGAAGCACGTTCTACAGGTCAGTATGGTTGCAATAGGATGCTGGGCACTGGATAAGCAGAAAACTAGAAGTAACTGGGTCATCCCATTGGACCCACCATTAATGGTTCATTTACAAGGACAATGAATGGTTATCATATATAGATATTGGGACTCATTGATAGTGTACTTTTGAAGCATCAGAAATTTATGACCAATCTATGCTAGACAATTAAGACATAACTACTCATCAACTGGGCTGGGTGATGTCCAATGAAAAAATTAGAGGAAAAGAAGAGCTTCACTGCAGTAATGAAGTTGAGATGTATTACCCAAAATTTAAGATAGGAAAAACAGGCATATGTTTGTAAGAAAATCTAGAGTAGCATCAATAGTGGACAAGATTAGTGGACAAGAAAAACCAAAACTAGTGACTGATCTTTTCTTTTTCAATTCAGTGGGCCTTGAACACAATTCCAATCTAAGAAAACTGGTCATGACAAAGAGACACAGGATGTCCTATGATTCCATTGGATTACAAGTTGTCTGGAAACGTTTTTTTTTTTTTTTTTTTTTTATCAGTAAAAACTTGTGTGAACTAAGACTTGTCCAAAAGAATGAGAATCTAACACCTTAAACTAATGGATTACAAATTCTTGTCTGTCACACAAACAACGAGAATCTAACACCTTGGTGGTGAACCATCAGAACAATTTTAAACAATTAGAAAGTGAGCCAAAAATGTATATATCACACGCCACTAGATTCGAAGGATGATACCCCTTGGATGGTGCAGATATGTAAAAAAAAATATGTGCAATCAATTCAAAATAGGCAGAATTTTCTAGGGTAAAGTCTTGAACCCATGACCCCACCCTGCATCCTCTAGTCACAGGAGATCCCATTTAAGTTAGAGCTCATTGGATAAAATTAGAAGTGAAATGATGTTCAAAAACAACATCATAAATTGGTTTGAGTTTTGCCATCACCTACCTTAACCCAAAAAACTGAGTAAGAATTAAAACCTCAACTAAATTTTTTGATCGGTTAAAAAAGACCTCAACTAAATATAACAGGTGATGTAAAAACACGAATACTATGCTTACTTGTCAAGGGCATTGTAGTATCTGTCCAAGTCCTTGTTTGCCATCTCAGTTGTCTGTCACAAAAAGTTCTCCAAATATTAATATACAGGTCTTATTAACAAAAAAGGAAAAAAACACTTGAGCAATTAGAACAAAAATATCAAACCTTAAGCTGGATTAGCTGATCAAAGTACCGTTTGTCAATGTCCTTGTACTGTGCCTGTTTAAGATCAATTTTGTTTTTCGAAATATTGCTTTGGTAAACAGACATTGTACCATGACACCTGTTCAACTGTTAGGAAAATTACCAAGGTCTTAATTCTTTTCATGTAAGTAAAGGTTTAAAGGTTGTTGCTTCAAGATAAAAATTCTATAATAGAGAGAAGCAAACTTAAAAGCATAAACAAATTGTACAACATGGGAATTTAATATGCACTGCCTCTACCAAGAAATCCAACACCAACCACATTCAAGTCACTTTTCAACTATTAAGATTCATTGCATTCTAGAACGTGTGCACTTTGCAACCATAACAATAGAGTCACCTTCTACTTTTTCTCCTTTGTCCGCTCCTCTCTCCCTTTGTCTGTGCAATACCCCAGATAATGTGATTATGTATATGAAGGCGGTGAATGAAGATCCCATATTACTTGAGAGGAAGAAGTTTGAAAGTGCACATTGAAATCTATTAATAGTTTAGAATACCCATTGCAAAAAGGGGTGGTAGTTCAAGGATGCAAAATGTTATTTCTCTTTATTCTCACATGCCAAAGCCCATTACTAATAACTAATTCAGTAAGTAAAATATTGGGCAGAACCCTAGTGCATGCAAAGTTCACAAGAGAAGCTCAGGGAAAAAAGTATACAAGAGAAACATCCAATAATAGATCTAACATGTAATATTCAAAAAGTCCAAAAACCCACGAGAACATAAACTCCATTTCAGTGCTGGTAACTTACAGCCCTCAAAATTTGCCACCTTTTTCCTCTCAAAATACACCGCATGATACTGTGAGAACACCAACAAGCAAACTACCCATTACTAAACTAAACTCATCTAATACTAAAAGAGTACCACGGTCAACGACTGTGGCTTAAGTATAGTAATTACAGAATTAACAAATACACTTGGTTCAATAAAGGCCCATTAACTTAATAAGACCTTTAACTTCTAACAACAGCTTATGTCAGCAACTAAATAAATCATTAAATAAATTAACCTTGCCTTGGAGGAAAAAAGCTGAATCTAAAGTAAATTAAGATACTAATGACTTAACAAAATACCATAAGCCCTTGTTCCTAGGCCAAAATCTTATATGTTATAGGGCACAGACCTCCCCTACCTACTACCAGTCGCACTTCCTCCTCCTGGCCCTCCCTTCTTACTGCCCAAAAAATGCATATGAAAAAGACATCTTTGAAAACTTTCTGTGTATAGTCAGCCTCCAGCACAACTAATTGTCCCCAGCACTTTGCAGCTTAGCTTATTATTTATTCCGTTCCAAACTTCTTTTTTTATAAGTAAAAATTTATTAATATCAATAGGCATAACCAAGTACACTAGGTTTATACAAGAGAGAACACCTAGCCCATAATAGAGTACCCCTAATAAGTCCATCCCCACAGCAAAGCAAATCATTGTAACTACCCCAACCCCTTGTTTCCACAAAACTAAGACACCACCTGAAATTCCCTTAGAAGCTACATTCTACATACTACACCTGAAACTAATACTACACCCCTCCCTACAAGGACAGAGGAAGGTTTCATAATCCTGCCCTCCCTCTAGTCCTTCCTCGACTTGAACTACCTCCCTTAGTGTGGTAATTGATTGCCAAACTAAGACACTTTAACTCCCTACTCTAATTAAATCTTGATTTCGTTTCAAGTAAGTGACCCACCTCAACAGCAGTGAGTAGTGCTGTGAATTGGTCGTCAAATCCTCCACATGTAATCCCCACACACTACTGTATTTTGTTAACCTTTTGCAGAACCCAATCCGATGATGAACCAGCTAACGGAGGAAGAGATATCAAGGGGACAAGATCTTCCCCAGACTCAGCTCCCAACTGTACACTAGGCTCTAAACATTACTCATCACAAGGCACCAAAGACAAGCCCAAAATTTCCTCCACACCATCCCCTGCATTCAAATGTCGTACCTCCTCAACAGCACCCTTGTTACTGTCACAAGATGCTTGAAGAGATACGACAAATTGGTTCTCTCTGTCATGAGTGGTGAGGCCATGGTCACCATTGGAGGTTCTGGGTTGGCGGCAAACCCACAAATTTCCTTCACCTCCGACGAGGGTGCTGTCGTTTCGTCGGTCAGAACTGGAGATGCATTACCCCCCTACGATCCATTATGTGCCACTTTGGCAGACCCTACATCTCCCTCAAGCCTTGGCATTACACTCAGCTCCGGTGAGGGTGCCATCGTTTCTTCGAGGAGAAAGCTGACCCGTGGCAGAGGGCATTCCATTTTGGTTGTAGCTACACTGATACCCGACGTAGAACCCACTTCGAATGACCCTATTTTCCTTTTGACCCTCCACACTCTTCTGGATCTGGTTATAGAGATTGGGCCGAACCTGACTTTCTGNTTAACAAAATACCATAAGCCCTTGTTCCTAGGCCAAAATCTTATATGTTATAGGGCACAGACCTCCCCTACCTACTACCAGTCGCACTTCCTCCTCCTGGCCCTCCCTTCTTACTGCCCAAAAAATGCATATGAAAAAGACATCTTTGAAAACTTTCTGTGTATAGTCAGCCTCCAGCACAACTAATTGTCCCCAGCACTTTGCAGCTTAGCTTATTATTTATTCCGTTCCAAACTTCTTTTTTTATAAGTAAAAATTTATTAATATCAATAGGCATAACCAAGTACACTAGGTTTATACAAGAGAGAACACCTAGCCCATAATAGAGTACCCCTAATAAGTCCATCCCCACAGCAAAGCAAATCATTGTAACTACCCCAACCCCTTGTTTCCACAAAACTAAGACACCACCTGAAATTCCCTTAGAAGCTACATTCTACATACTACACCTGAAACTAATACTACACCCCTCCCTACAAGGACAGAGGAAGGTTTCATAATCCTGCCCTCCCTCTAGTCCTTCCTCGACTTGAACTACCTCCCTTAGTGTGGTAATTGATTGCCAAACTAAGACACTTTAACTCCCTACTCTAATTAAATCTTGATTTCGTTTCAAGTAAGTGACCCACCTCAACAGCAGTGAGTAGTGCTGTGAATTGGTCGTCAAATCCTCCACATGTAATCCCCACACACTACTGTATTTTGTTAACCTTTTGCAGAACCCAATCCGATGATGAACCAGCTAACGGAGGAAGAGATATCAAGGGGACAAGATCTTCCCCAGACTCAGCTCCCAACTGTACACTAGGCTCTAAACATTACTCATCGCAAGGCACCAAAGACAAGCCCAAAATTTCCTCCACACCATCCCCTGCATTCAAATGTCGTACCTCCTCAACAGCACCCTTGTTACTGTCACAAGATGCTTGAAGAGATACGACAAATTGGTTCTCTCTGTCATGAGTGGTGAGGCCATGGTCACCATTGGAGGTTCTGGGTTGGCGGCAAACCCACAAATTTCCTTCACCTCCGACGAGGGTGCTGTCGTTTCATCGGTCAGAACTGGAGATGCATTACCCCCCTACGATCCATTATGTGCCACTTTGGCAGACCCTACATCTCCCTCAAGCCTTGGCATTACACTCAGCTCCGGTGAGGGTGCCATCGTTTCTTCGAGGAGAATGCTGACCCGTGGCAGAGGGCATTCCATTTTGGTTGTCGCTACACTGATACCCGACGTAGAACCCACTTCGAATGACCCTATTTTCCTTTTGACCCTCCACACTCTTCTGGATCTGGTTATAGAGATTGGGCCGAACCTGACTTTCTATTTTCCTTTATCTGAATTTAACGGATTCTTGGACTCCCTCTTATTGGGCCTTACAACCCTGTTACCTCCAGCTGAAAGCAAGTCTATTTTCGTAAATTAAAAAAGCAACCGCTGCCTCCAACTCGACAAGTTGGATTTTCATCTCCGTTTCAAACTTTTATTGAATTTGATTGGTATAAAGAGGCATTTCTAGCATCAACAGGAATAAAGAAAAAGCAACACATACAAGGAGAAAAGATGATGGCAAAGCATAGCCATACAAATAAGTCTTTTACTGCTTTCCAGAAAGGGAAAAAAATATAGCATGTCTCCATGTTTGAAATGGGCATCAACTATTTAAATGGGAAGGTAAACATAGAACAATGGAATCTGCAGGATTTATAAATACCTCTGAAAGAAGTCTTTCTCTTTCCTGAGAGAGCTTTCTAAGCTCAGCTTCAATGGTTGAAACTCCACCAATTTTTAGTATTCTTTCTTCCAGTGATTCAATTTCATGAGTAAGCTCATCTACATCAGCCTTTGTTTTCCTGTAATTCAAGTTGTCCTCAATATTTCGTCTTAGTTGATCCTGATTCCTCATCAAGTCTTTACTTTTGTTTAGTTCAGCTAAAATTTCCTGCTTCCTAACGTCACAACTTTGAAGTTGAGATTCTGATAGAGATTGCTTTTCTTGCACCTCTGTCAATCTATCTTCTTTCTTTAGATCATAATACCTGGTAGAACAATATGGTCAAGATCAATGGCATTAGAGACCTTACAAATCAAATCTCAGGCTCAACTTACTCTTTAATTCTTGAAGTAATTTTAAGTAAACTCTCCACTTCCTGCTGGTAATTTCTTTTTTGTTCTGCCTGTTCCTCGTATTCACGATTAAGCTTAGCTTTCAATTCATTGTGGTCACTCAGTAATTTATCTTTCTCCTTCGATAGAGGGCCAAGGGCCTCCGCCAAATGCTGAAATTAAGAAGAACAGTGCATTATGCACATCAACACAACAATAATAAGACTTTCTTTTCATAAAACTCCACAAAGTCAACCAAATGTTAAAACCAAGGAGAGGAAATAAGCCTAGGTTGAAAAACTTGACATGTGAGATAGGTAATGCCAACACAGATGTTAGATGGACAAACAACCTTATCATCAAGATCAACTTGACTTTTTTCCTCAGTTAAACGTTCTAACTCTTCCTCTGCCTTTTTAACATCACGCAATGTATTAGCTGCGTTGACTTTCTCCTCCCTTACAGTGTGCCACCGTATTTGGATGTTGGATAAATCATTTTCCATGTACCTCTGCTCATCCCTTAACTTCTCCAGTTCATTGTGCAAACCATCCCTGAATAAACGATGTAAAAAACTTACGTCCACGTCACATAATTGGCTGAAAACAAAACAAAAGGTGGATAAGTTGAAGTGATGTACTTTGTGCTTTGCAATGTATTCAGCTCTGACTGAATTTCTTCCATGGTTCTCACACCTTGTCCTCGAAAATCAAGCTTATACTCCAAATCATCAACTTGCTTTAGCCAAGTTTGAATTTCTTGGAAGAGCCTGTCAGCAGTGTCAATGGGTTGCACCAAGACCTCAATTGAGTCCTTATCAGCCTTTACTTGAGCCAAAACACCTAACACCTACACCACATGAACAGACCTTGTTATAGCTGATACACATAGCAGTTTCAAGAGTTTTTAAGATATAGCAAGTTAAACAATCTTCATACACAATTTAAAAAGAATAAAATAAGACTCTCTTACTAGGCACTACTAAGACCCTCTTTGGCAAAGTTACAGGTGTGTGAGAGAGAGGGAGAGATACAGAGAGAGATTTTTTTTTTTTTAGTTCTCAGTGTGTGAAAGAGTATTCCATCAGTTCCTGTTATGGTTGTACTCTCTTTATCTTTTTGGTGAAATTGACTTGTTCTAGAAAAATGACCATTACCTACTTAATGCAACAACGCTGTTCTTTTTTTTATTGGCAAACACTGCCAATTTAACAGAGCCACATCACTATTACTCTTGTGCTGGCGGCAGAAATATTTTCACACCATTCTGCTCTATCAAGGGGTGTATCCTCTGTTTGATCACGGAAAATCACATCATTTATCACTGCTTTGACCAACTTCCTTTAGTCTTTGTAGTGCCTCTAACTCGAACCAAGTCAATCCTAAATGTTTAGAATGAAAATGACAAGATCATCATGGTCATATTCATAACCTGAAGCAAAACGGATATTATAGCTTAAAAAAATAATAAGCAAACATCTGCTCTTAAGTGGAAGTACTATTGGTTGAACTTTTTTATTTGTTTCGGAATCAAGTTGAATTGAAGTAAAAATCAAGGGGATGTTTGGAAATTATTTTCATCCCATCCCATCCCATCCCATCTCATCTCATCTCATTCCATTCTCAAACACAACTCAAACACAAACACTTTCAAACTAATCATTACAACTTTTTCAAACTAATCATTATATCTTTTCCAAACTTTCAAACAAAAAATAAAAAACAATTCAATTTTTTCAAATCTCAAAACATAAATTATATTAAAAAATTATATTTTAACAATATTTTAACTTTTTCGTATTTTTTATTCAACTTTTTTTCTCTTTTTTCAAAATCCAAAAAATCATCTCATCTCGTCTCATTACCCAAGCATCCCCTAAGAGGTTACTAATGATATAGTCAACTCAACCCATCACAGCATATCTGAAATACTCTCGTATCAGCAAGCATGAATACTTTTCAACATTCTGCTCTCCCAAGGGGCATATCTTCTGTTCAATCAAAGGCAAAAGAAGGTCACTTTCCACCGCCTCAACCCGCACTCTCTTCGTCCTTCCTCCAGTCCTATTTGTCGTGTTGAAAATGACACCATCATCGCAATCATTCTCAAAACACAAAGAATCCAATTTCTCTCTCCTCTCAAAACAGTAAGCACCTGCTCCTAACATGGTAATTTCTTAGTGTTCCTAATAATTCCTAATAATATTAAATACTTCTGTCGAAACTATCTTAGCCAATATATTTCTTAAACCATAAGTTGAGGACAGTCAGGACCTAAGTCTTTCAATTTCATGTTTTTTTCTGGGATTTTCTATTTCTTTTCCCCTAATCATGCAGAAGTATCAATAATATTTCTCATGTTTTGCTGGCAATTTCTGTGACCCCCCCCCCAAAAAAAAAAACAAAAATAAATAAATAAATAAATAAATAAACCAATCTACAAATGAGGAAAGTAGGTGAAATCCCTTAGAAAAAAAATCGATAGGTAAAAATAATTTTATTAATGAGAATGAAATTGGTGTTGCCCAGGTACGTAGGGAGTATACAAAAGAAAACACCTACTACATTCTATGAACCAGAAAGAGAAACAAGAAAATCATCAGCATTAAGTCATGCCTGTGAAGCAAGTTAACACACTGAGCAATAAGTAAAAACACTATGCCAAGTCCTCATCAAGTTCTTGTGGTAGTAGATAGATATTTTTGTACAATACAGGCTATCAAATTAGATATTGAGGCATTATGCATTGAGGAAAATACAGTTGCATAAATAGAAATTCTTGTTTGGAGGTTGAATTATAGTGAACAGTGCACATGTCACATGCTTTGCACAAAAGTTGGTTAGACTAAAAAGGCAATATCTACCAGAGTTGGTAATTACATCATCAAGTGCCTGAGACTTTTGATCCAGCTCTTCAGTCAGCTCATGCAAATCTTTCTCAGCAGTAGGAATGGTTTCCTCTCCAATTTTAACATATTCTTCATAAACCATACGAAGCTTGTCCAACTGCTGGAAAAAAGAGTCAGCATTTGAGGTCTCCACAGCCAACACTTTCATGTGCTCAGCAGAACTTGCTGCCTTCACCCTTTGCTGTAATTCCAATGAAATATTAGCCAATTCAGCAAGAACTTTAAGAAGCTCAAGGAGCTAAAGGGACCTTTGTTGATGGAGATCTGAGTCGAAGACCAAACATTTTTTAAAATTCAATAATGAAATAAACAAACCTTTTTAACAAATTCATCTTCCTCTTCCGCAGAGAAAGGGCGCTCACAGCAAGGGCAAACATGATGAGCACGGGCAACCCTTTCAAAAGGATCAAACATTTGCCGCATACCATCTGCAATGTTGTATTTGCTGCAGGAGTTTCACAAATACAGTTTTAGCACCTTTATAACAACAAAAGTGATGTAGGATCATTTAGATATGCATTAATTAATATAATTATTGAAGTAAGCAGCAGGCACCTTTTCTGGACATCCTTTTTTTCCTTAGCGGACTCAAGTACTTTGAGATAAGCATCAATACTAAGATATTGCCGGTCTAAGGACTGAAGTTTCGATTCAATAAATCTCTTCCTTGCTGCATGAAAATCAAATAAAGAAACTAGGAAGCAAATGACTTTGACCTGACAAACTAGATTACAAAAAAGGGGGGAAGCCAGAAAAAGTCTTCCTTTTTGCTGCACTTAATATGACATATTAGGCCACACTTGATAATTCAGTATATTTTGAAATTCTTAGATGTTATATATCGCGCCTATGGGCTGCTATAACTATCCAAGAAGACACTAAGAAAGTCAGCCCCTAACCACCGTCACCTAAACTGCCATTTACTTGCATGTATCCCAAAATACGCCATCGCTGACATGTATAAATATCAGAGCCCTCTGAAACAGGGATGAAGCTAACATTCACATACATCATAAGTTAGTAGATAAATGATGTTCCCACCAAGTTTTTTTAACCAATTAGGCAGCCAGGATGTACAAAAGAGAAATTCAATTTAATTTATCTAGCTATTTACATCTGCGGATGATAAATTTTATGTTGGACTGTTACCAGATAAGTGCAGTGTCCAACCGAAATCTTTAGCAGAACAAGACCACCACCACATCAAGACTTGTAAAATCCTAAAAAATCACTGAAACATAGAACTTTTCTGAATCTGTGAGTAATGCTTACACTCCATATCCTTGTGATGTTTGGAAAGACTATTATTGACTTCTTGTATTTTAATCTGCAACATATTCACCTCCTTCTCAGCTTCACGGGATTTTGTATTCAAGTCATCGAACTCAATTCCAACAGCCCTGCACCAAGAACAGTGTCAATTTGAAGAGAAGCACTAATACATATCCAAAAAACATGAACCAAAACAAGAGTAATAAACACCCACAAAGTTTTCCAAGAACGCTTGGATCTATGAGCAGAGAACCCTCCCTCACATAACAACAAAACATGTCACTTAAAATTGAACAATAGACAATCAAACCGGAAACATACGGGAACATGAATGCAATGTCAAGGAACTTTGAAAACGTATATTTTACTTGGGAAAAAAGGGAGAAAAAAAAAAAAAGCTCAATGCCCTGACTTAATTTTTCGGACTCAAGAAACCCTTTCAAACAAGGCCTCAGCAGGTTAACGTAGGGGTCTATTAGACAGGCTCAAGCCAGGGTCCGAAACAAGATCTTAGAATCCTACGTTAACTGTCCCATATGATAGTTGCAAGCAAGCCTCATCTTTAAATTTAATCCTTGCACATAAAACAGAAAAAACTGAGGGATCAGCTTGGAGTTAATTCCTGGGTGGACATCATTTTGTTGCATCCTTATCGCTATGGTCCAAAAAAAGGAACTCTACAAGCAAAAATATATTATATAAAAATACATGCTCAAGCATGACTTAGAAATGCACAAGAACTTGCACCCTCCAATCACCAAAACATAGCAAGAAAATTGCGTTCTTTAAAAGAAAGAGGAGTAAAAAATAAAAAGGGAAAGAAGAACGATACATCCACAGTTACAAGGACCACATACCTTGGTCCTTTGGATTAAAAAGCATGTGATGTGAACGGATGGCCAACTTAGAATAAAGTCTTTTATCTAAGTCTGTTTCTCGTTCTTTCATCAAGTAAATATTATTTCTCAGATAATATTACATAGATCAGGCTGATACTCTTTCTTTTTATGCTATTATTTCATGTAGTTTTTTTTAAGGCTTCACAACAGACATTTTTCACTTCAGTTTCTATATGGCAAGGTAATTTTTTTTATTAGTAAATAAGGATTTTATTAAAAAGGCGAAGCCAAGTACACGGGACATATACATGAGCAACACCTATGCATGAGTGTCTAAAGATACAAGAAAGTCATGTACGTTCATTGTCCATTGTCCGTTCACGATCCTCAAAACTCCGACCGTTCAGCTCCATCCATATGCACCACCACCATAAACAGATCAGTATTATCTTCCACACAGTTGCAATTTGAGAATTACCCCGGATGCCTTGCCGGCTGGCCATAAAGTCAACTATTCTTTGTGGCATCAGCCAATGGAGCCCCACTCTAGAAAAGATATAATTCCACAAGTTCATGGCTACTACACAATGCAATAATGGATGATCCACCGACTCCCCACTTTTCTTACACGTATAAAACCAATCCAACAAAATGATTCGGTGTTTTCTTAGGTTATCCAAGGTCAGAATCTTCCCTAATGAAGCTGTCCGTACAAAAAAAGCTTTTAAAGGGGCCTTAGTCTTCCATATTTTCTTCCATGGGAATGTATTTCGTATTTATAGAGTGCGTCATTAGGGACTTATAGTACGACCGTACAGTAAATCTCCCCTTCTTGGACAGTGACCACAAAAGCTTATCAGCTCCTCCATTCACCCTATAGTCATATATGAGATTGAATAAATCTGTAAATGTGTCAATTTCCCAGTCTTGGGCAGCCTTCAGGAAAATGATATTCCATTAAGGACAACCACTAGATAGATCCATGAGCTTTGTCACTGAAGCCTCTTGTCTTCGTGTCATGTTGTCTATTGTTGGATAGGCTTCCTTAAGGATTCGGTCTCCACAACATAGGTCATCCTAGAATTTAGTTCTGGAACCATCCCTGACTACATAGCATGTGTATCGTTGGAAATTTGTCCAACCTCTTCTTATGTGTTTCCAAAGCCCTCATCCCATGTGATCCGCTCACCGCATTCGAGCACCATCCCCCCCCCCCACCCCCCTCAAAAAAAAATCCACCATATTTTAGATCTATGATAACCCTCCACAAAGCTCCCCTCTTCTTGGTATCTCCACAGCCATTTTAACAATAAAGCCTTGTTGAAAACCAACAAGTTCCGAATTCCCAACCCACCTTCACGTATTAGGGTACAAATTGTAGCCCAGTTCACCAAATGGAACTTGAATTCTTCATCCATTCCCCCCAACAGAAATCACGTTGCAATTTCTCTAACCAAAGAGCCACCTTGCCTGATAGTGGAAATAATAATAAGAAATAGGTGGGTAGGTTGGATAAAGTGCTTTTTATCAACGTAACTCTTACCACCTTTGGAAAAATACATCTTTTTCTAACTCGCCAATTTACGCTCCATTTTTTCAACCACCCCATCCCAGATAGACTACAACTTAAAGGAAGCACCCAAGGTACTTCATTGGTAAGGTGGAGATTTTGCACCTCAGAGTATTGGCCAAGCTCACAATGCTTGGAACATTTCTATCTGGAACTAATTCTGACTTGGTGAGATTCACTTTCACACTCAATGACGCTTCAAAGCAAAGTAGAGAGCCCGAAAAGCTTGAATGTGATTATGACTAGCACCACAGAAGACAAGAGTATCATCCGCAAATAAGAGGTGAGTCATCTCAAGGGTGCCGATTCTTGCATCCCTTACTACAAAGCCTGATAGAAATCTACCTTCCACAAGACCTGCGATCATTTTACTAAAGGCTTCCATTATGAAAACAAAAAGTAGTGGAGATAGGAGATCACCTTCCCTCAAACCCCTTGAACTTCCAAAGAAACCCATTGGAGTATAGCAAGTAAAGGATTAAAAAAGTGAAAATGGATAAACAAGAGTTTTTTTTTTTATATAAGTGAAAGGATAAACAATAATTAGTCCAAATATCTATTAATGTCTTAGATAAAAAGTGACAGCTCCCACTAACAAATTCCTACGTCCAACCTACATATCAAATAGATGTGCATATAAGATTAGACCACAGTACAACACATAAATGGATAATTCTTTTTTGTGTTAGTTCAAATTTTAAAATCCAGCAAATAGAGTTTTTAAAATAAAATTTAGATTTAAAACTATCATCATGCTATCATACAAGCTGAAAAACTAAATGACTGCAAATATGGACCAAACATGAATCACATGTTATATGACTTTTGATTTGATCCCCCAACCTCCCCCCGCCCTTTTCACAATGTCCCACACCCATCACATGTTTATGACTTTGATTTGATCTCCCAACATCCTTTCTGTACTTGCAAAGTTTCCCCAGGGCCCAACTCCTCCATTGGCCACCACTAGTGGCAGGGGTGCACACATTATGTAGGCACAACAGGAAACCTAGCCATGTCAGTACAATAGTCATAGACCACGTGATTGGCCCAAACTCATAGGAGCTGGTGGCTATGATGCACATTAAGGTCGGACAATGTGGGCTTGTCTCACCAATACCTTCTCTCCACCCAAATGATACACTTATTGACACATTATCTACTGCAGCCACCAACACCGGTTCAAAGTCCTTGTAGGTGGCAATGAAGGGTGCATGGGTCCAGTCCGTCTTGACCCAATTAATGCCATACCCTTGTTTTTCATGTATGCACTCTAGTCCACATCCACCAGAAACACAACTTGGCACTGGTCCAGAAGATGGAATATGAGTGGAACTCCTAGGAGTGATCGAACCAGAGTTTCAGCTTTTGCTCTCAGTTATCCACACAATTTACATATACATTGGCATGGATAGAGTACAATTCACGGTGGTGTTGCCTAGGAACTCAAAATCAAACTCACTGTGATTTGGACTGTCCAATGACATATAGAAAAGCACTTACAGTTCCAGAAGATTCACCCTCCAGAAGCTTAATTTGAATCCTCACTTTCCCAAGCATATGCTTGCAGTTCGATGAAAACCCCAGCATCAGAATAATTGTCAAAATTGAGCTTAAGAAGGTCTCAATCATAGATAAAATGGCCAAAACCCAGCTTGGCTGAAATAGCTCCTCAAACTTCTCTAAGCTAACCAAACCCACCAATACAAGGCCCACGAAGAAACCCAAGAACACGGGAGCAAGTGTGTGTGTGTGTGTGTGTGTGTGAGAGAGAGAGAGAGAGAGAGAGAGAGAGAGCAAAGTTACAATGCTTTGTATATCATCCAGCTCTCAGAATCGTAAATTTGAACAGAATGCAACAATTTGGAGAAACCCCAAAAAGAAAAAAAGAACATATTGAGATTTAAGGGGGGAAAAAAAAGACATTCATTCAAGCCAGAAAAATAAGCCAAAAAAATCTTAACACATAACATGCTGCAAAACAACAAAACAGGCATGGAGTGCTAGTATATGCCTAAATTAAGTAGCATTTGGTTACAAAACCAACCAAATCTAAGAGACCAAGATAAGCAAAAGGCAAAGAGATAATAACCAATTATCATGATGATAATAGGCAAGTGAAGTCAGTGAGCCATATCATGGGAAACTATCTCTTGCATTTGGAGAGGACTCAGCTGTTAGTTAGTACCCCCAATCATATAAAAATATCTATATTACTTTTTTTTTTTATATATAAGAAAAACTATTATATATATCAATAGGAGTAATCAAGTACACTGGATGTATACAAGAAAATCCCTAACCCATACTAGAGAGCTCCTATTGACCCAACAGCCCGCGAAAAACTACCCAACATACATCAAGCCCGAGTTAGAATAAATCACACCTCCCCAACCCCAACCCAATGTTTCCCGTAGCCCAACCTCCATCCGAAATACCCTCTATCCGAAAGACTACCCAACATACATCAACCTCTATGCCCTCGACTTGAGCTTCCACCATTAGCGTCATAGTTGATTGCACAAAAAAGACGCTTCAACTCCCTGCTTTTCTTAAAGCTTGATTTGGTATCACACGAGTGGCTCGCCTCAATCGCAGAGATTAGAGCTTTAAATTGGTGTTCACATCCTCCACGTGAGATTCCCACAATATGTTGAATCTCATTAACCTTTTGCAAAACCCAATCCGAAGAAGATCCATCTATATTGTTTAATGGAGGAAGAGATACCAAGGGGACAACATCTTCGCCTAATGTAGTGCCCGACGTAGTTCCAAACAGTATCAACGATAAACCCTTGTTCAAATCCTGTGACTCCTCAACAACACCAATGATACTCTCCACTGGAGATCCTGGGTTGGCACAAGTCCCTTCACCTCTGGTTTTATGGAGTAAAAAAATTTTCTCTCCGTACACAACTTTTCCCTCCCAAAAAACCCTAGCCTCCATCATCCCTTAAACCCTCAGCCGCCGTCCCACTCTCGCCGTCAGCCTTTCTAAACCCTAGCATCCATCCCCGTGATCTCACCACCATCTCTCTCGCACAGGGATAACTCCCGTGTCAACACCGACACTCACCCACCCACTTTAGTTCGATGAGTGACTGCACACCACCAACACAGACAAGATCGCCAGCCCCCAGCGACTTTGCCGAGGGTCATCCAGCGTTGGCAGGCCTTCGGTGAAACGGTTTTTTGCTAGATCCGATTATGGTTTCTGTGTTCCGTCATTGGCCATTCCTCAGGCAGCTGATTTGTGTTCCCGGCACCTCCACCAACACAAAAAAGACCAGTGACTCCAGCAAGGGACTTCTGACGCCGAGTTTTTGAGCAACCGGGTTTTTGAGCAGTCTAGTTTTTCGCCGCGCAGAGGTTGTCTATATTACTTTAATTATGAGTCAGAGGTTGTTTATAGAGTAGCCCTAAAATCATACACATTCAATTTTTTTTCAGAAAATATTTCTTGATTAACTATGGGGCATGCTTTTTTTTTTTTTTTTAAGTACTATGGATTAGGCCTTGAAAATAGTAGTAAAAATTAGAAAAAAGGAGATTCTTTGAGAAATGAGAATGCAAGCGCAAAACCCTCATGCCATGGGATGTTAGGAAGCTTACAGCTTTGTGTGTATGCAGGCATACAGACATAAAATAATCCACTACAAATTCATGCTTTGAAATTTCACCTTGCCAGTTCCAAGCCCACATCAAAGAGGCCAAAGTCCAAAGGGTTGTATGAGAGAACAACATTAAAATCAGACCAGTCCTGTAAGCATATACTAGGAGCTACAAAAGTTTGGTCCATGAATGGAACTTCGATTATTCTATTATTTTCCCACTTCCAACTTGATTCAAGCTTTAACGTGGTTTAACAGCGTGGGAGATAGGAAACAGATTATCAAATACCTAAGTGAATCTCAGACATTTTGCTCAAGTACAAATCCTAAGGTAAACAACAAACCACAAAACAAAAGTGATATCAATAACACCAACAAAGCAAAGATAGAAATTCGTCGCCATATTCTTCTCCTCTATATCTTTAAAGGAAATCCAAATATATCCAAAATTCGTGGCTCCTGAATTGTTGTTAAAAAGATCTTTCAAATTTCATATTCCAAACACATCTGTCCCGAGACTGGAGAGTTAACTGATTGGAACAACAGCAAGTTCGAATAATTATTGGCATTGCATAGCCTGAGAAAAGGCCTGTGAGTACCAGGCATTCCAGTAAGATAGGGAGGATAAAAAAGTGTGGCAGAGGAAAAGTTAATACCGACGGACTAGACTCTCAATCATTAAAGTTATTTGCCTTCATATGAAACCTAAATTAAAATACCACATGGTTACTCTCGGTATAAATGCAATTTGCAGGAATAAGGAGTGGGGCAGGGGTGAAAAAAAAAATATACAGACAATACCAAGTTGGCATTATTCTGCGTACTCAAATTCAAGGATCTACCAAATAGATTGTCAAATAACATTTAAAATAAAAAGGACAGAGTATGAGCTAAGTTGCACAATCAAACCTTATCCTATACTGATCTTAGTAATAGATTTACAAGGCCAGAGGTACATCAACAAAGGACAGATCGCTGAGATACCATCATATGAAAATGTCAACAATGAAAAAAATAGATACACAACCTTAGGGCTTGAGTTATTTCCTTTTTCAAATCCTTTTCAGGTGGAAGCCGCCCTTTCAAGACTCCTCTAATTCTGTCCTTGTACTCATCAATTCTGTGAAGAAAGCACCACTAGCTTCAGAATACAAGAATACAGGATGACAAAACATTAAACCACAGAAGCAGAAAAAAAGATCTTATTAACATCACTTATTAAAAAAAAATCTCACTAACATCTTTTTGTGTTTCTTCTTGTGATTATCCAACTCTGCCTTCTTAAGAGACAGTTTCACTCTGTCCTCGGAATCAGCAGCCATGATGTCTTTCTCTCTATTAATAGCCTTTATCTTTTGCTCTATGCTATATAGCTCACTCTGCTTTTGACGTATGTTTGATTCAAAATCTTTTTCAGCAAGCTGATTTGTTTTTCTCTCAACCTCAATGTGCTGCATGATAACAAAAGAATTACTTGAGAATGGCATAATGTTTTAACTAGGACCAAGTATATGAATTCCAAGAAAGACTAGCATGCAGGGTCATCTCACCAAGTTCTTTTCTTTTTCATCAATGTGAGAAAGATTGACATTAGAAATACGGAGCTCAAATGAATCCCGCTCATTTTCCTTCTCTTCAATGCGTTTCAAAATGCCGCTCTGCATGAGTTACATTGAAACATGAAACATGAAGGAATTGGCAATTTCAAAGTTATGTAACATGAGGTTTTTGGGCACAAACCTTGATCTCCAATTTTGCCTGTTTTTGAGCATCAGTATTTTTCCAACGGTCATTTGCATCCATGTAATGGTCCCATGCTGTCTTAAGTTCATTTTCATTTGATTTCTGACATAACATCCTTCCAGTCAATGCTCTTCAGAACGTTTATATAAAGCATTAAAGCTCATATATCTTGGATTTTGAGATAGATAAATTCATTTTTTGTGCTGAATTAAAATCATGTATCTCAGATAGTCTGATTTAGAGTACGTTTGGGTAGTGAGGTGATATCAGATGATACGTGAATAGTAGTGAAAAAGTAATGATAAAATAATGAATAGTAGAGTGATCTGATCACTCCACTACCCAAACATAACCTTAAAAGAAGAATGCTGTGAGCCTATAAGGGTTTCTACATGAAAATGTACATTTAGCCAAAAAAATAGTCACCTTTTTATCCTCCAGATCCTTCTCAAGATTTGTCAACCTAGATTTTATTCTATTTATGAGGCCCAAAGCACCTTCATTGCTGAAAGGTGTATTTGGAAGAGACCCTAGATTATGCCTTGCAAAAAGTTTTTGAATGGTGGAATCCCGTTCGTTCTTCAAGGACATATGAGCCTGAAGTAAAAGTAAAAAGGGTGATCAGAAATAAACCCCACATGAATTGTACAGCTATAGGATAGAATGTGTATTGTTTCAATTACTTCAGCTTCAGTTTGAAGCTTGCTAATCTCCCAAATATGTTCATTAATTGTCTGCTTAAGAAAAGAACTTTTAGTCTCTGTGTCATTCATTTCCCTCTCCAACTTGCTTATTTTAGATTCCAAAAGCGCAATCCTTTCTTCAAACTTATTTTTCCATTCCTTCAACTCTTCATCAGTGTCTGGCAAAAACAAAGGAAGAAACAAAAGAACTGTATAAAATCCCAAGATATGTCGCCGAAGAAATAAAAGTACAGCATAATAAAAACAATCAGCTTGAAGGGGGGAAGTATGAGAACACCAGAAAAAATAAACTTCAAGAAATGGGACAGATTATCCTGCTTTTTTGCTAAGCATTAAGAGACCTTCATTCTCCTCAGCAAGAGCAGCATATTGTTTCTGCTGCTCCTTAAACAAAGTACTTCTTTCGGCAGTCTTGGTTGATATCTGGTCCTGTAGTTTCCGCAAATCTTTCAGTGTTGCTTCAGTATGATGAATTTTAGTATCCACGTTTTGGATGCTACCCTCCAATTCCTGCATTTGAATTTTCAGAGATTCTGTTCTCTCTTGATCTTGAGCAATGCTTTCCCGAAGCTGTAAGGGCATAACTCATCAAAAAAAACCACTTGATTACAGCATAGGAACATTGGATATCAAAGATCAAATTTCTCGTGTAAATGGTACAACTGAAAAATCAATCAAGTTTCACAACAGCTAAAGCAAAGACAAAATTAAACTAAGGCCCCGTTTGTTTACATAAAACCACTATCTCATTTCATCTCATCTCAATTATTACAACTTTTTCAAATTTCCATACAAAAATATAATAAACAATTCAACTTTTTCAAATCCCAACATAAAAATAATACTAAAAAATATATTCTACCAATATTTTATTCAACTACTATTCAAAACATCTCATCTCATCTCATCTCATCTGAACTGTGTATCCAAGCGGGGCCTAAATGAGCATCTCAAAACACTTCTACAAACCTCAACACCCCCCCCCCCAAAAAAAAATAAAAGAAAAGAAAGAAAAATAAAACTAAAAAACACATATAAGTGCGTACAATCTCAATCTCTTAGTATGCTTGGCTAACCACTTGCATAATTATAGGTACTAAAACATTTATTACCACTAGCCTTCCATCCAGCTACAATCTTATAATTTCATTACGAGCCTAGAGTGAAGCAAAACACAAACCAAAAGAAAGAAAACTTGCAAATACAATATCTACACTTCTTTGGCATATGATTATCTTGGTACAAGAGGGACAAAGAAAAAAACCTTATATGCAGCATCTTTCAAAGTTTGAAGATTCTCCAATTTCAACTTGTAGGTCTTTATTTCATGAGCTTGATCTTTGTGAAGTTTTTTTATGACCTCCAATGCCTTTGTATATCTGCTTAGAAATACATAGTCAGGTATAATTACCACTTACTTTCTAAGTCACTAGCATCAACATATTTAACAAAATCAACTGAAGCATGCATTTTATAGAAAGAAAAATTGCAATGAAAGATGGAATATAGTAACCATAAGGTTATGCCACAAACTTTGAGTTCATCATAGCATTTTGCTCGGATTCACAATCATGCAAACAATCTATTTGAAATACTTTTTTATCTTAACAAAAATGGAGGCTTTGTGGAGATTGGTGATAGATACTAAGAACAGTAGTTTGAAGGGAGGTTGGTGTTCTAAGGACATAATATGGCCTTTCTTTTTATTGGCACCAAGTGTCTGGAGCAAAGTCTCGACTAATCCTGAGGGTGCATAAGCCTTCANATTGGTGATAGATACTAAGAACAGTAGTTTGAAGGGAGGTTGGTGTTCTAAGGACATAATATGGCCTTTCTTTTTATTGGCACCAAGTGTCTGGAGCAAAGTCTCGGCTAATCCTGAGGGTGCATAAGCCTTCGGCAAAGAGTTTTCCGCAAGTGCACC
This sequence comes from Pterocarya stenoptera, assembly GCA_003123785.1. Taxonomy (NCBI): domain Eukaryota; kingdom Viridiplantae; phylum Streptophyta; class Magnoliopsida; order Fagales; family Juglandaceae; genus Pterocarya; species Pterocarya stenoptera. The sequence continues at coordinate 169,189 of QEOT01000645.1, forward strand.
TTAGATAATTCAAAGGGAAATTCTCTCAGTTCGTTGGCCCCCAGAAATTGTTTTTACCCAAGGATTCAAACCTTCGACCTATAGGAAGCATACCACCAAGACTGAGACTCTTACCATTTAGTGTAATAGTATGGAAATATATAAGGAGTGGGATACTTTTCCAAAATTTGTTGACTTGTGGGCTGTGATGGTTCTAAGGTCAGATTTTGATGTGATGTGTGACGTGGAGAAGTACATTTGAAGATATCTTACCCGGATTTGTATAGTGTCACACATTAGAAGGACGAATGGGTTCATATCAGGTAATCCGTTATCTCCATTGCTCTATCTTTTTAATGGAAGCCCTTAATAAAATGATTGCAACTATGGTGGATGGTGGATAATGAGTCTAAAAGTGATAGAGAAATGGACTCAAGAGAAGCATCATGCCAAAATTTAATTCTGTATATACCACCAACCTCAAAGCGAGTATATCTAAAAACTGTATCACAACCTCTTCTTATGGGCTTCCAAAGCCCCACTCGTTCGAACATGTCATACCTCATTGTGATAAGTGAGGGTAGGTGGTGTATGGGATCCCACATTGCTTAGGAATGAGAAGTTTTTGCTCTTTATAATGTTTTAATGAGGCTCCAATTGTATCAACTATGCATTTTGGAGTATAGGCTATGTGGTTTGGGCCTTCCATTAAGGCATTACAAATGGTATCGAAGCCTATCTCAACCAGAAATGTAATACTTGAACCGTGCCACCTACAACGGACTAGCCCGACGAGGACGTCGAGAATATAAGGAGGGGAGATTTTGATATCCCATTCCGATAAGTAATAAGGGTATGTGGTGTATGGGATCCCACATTACTTAAGAAGAAAAAGTTCTTGCCCTTTATAATGTTCCAATGGGGGCTTCAATTGTATCATTGACTAGTCATTTTGGAATATAAGCCATATGGCTTGGGCTTTCCATTGGGGCGTTATAGAACACTATTGTCCCCATGCTTCACCATGCCTTGATTTTATGACGGTCTTCAACAAAACCCCCTTTTTCTTGTTGGTATCTCCATGGTCATTTACCCAATAAAGCCATGTTAAAAGTCTACAAATTCCGGGTACCCAGTCCCTTCTTAAATAAGGTAACATACTATAGCCTTTTTACTAAATGAAATCCAGACTCATCATCCATCCCCCTAAACGAAACCCCTCTGAAGTTTATCCACGCGATGGGCCACTTTCGTGGAAAGCGTAAATAGAGATAAAAAATAGGTCAGCAAGTTGGATAAAGTACTTTCAATAAGTGTAACCCTACCACCTTTGGATAAATGATTCTCTTTCAACAAATCAATTTCGGCTCCATTTTTTCCAACGCATCATACCAAATGGATTTCAATTCGAAAGGAGCACCCAATGAAGATATCTTGCATCCCAAGATTTCTCTCCACATTAGGAACATAACCCACTGAAATTACTTCTGACTTGTCCAGGTTCACCTTCAATCTAGAAACAACTTCAAAATAAAGAAGGGGAGCCCTAAAAGCTTGAATATGACCATGGAACGCCCCACAAAAGATGAGTGTCATCGGCGAATAAAATGTGAGATATATTGAGAGGACCAATACTACTTCCCCCACTGAGAACACAAATAAAAATCCACCCTCCACAACACCTAAGATCATCTTGCTAAAAGTTTCCATTACAAAAACAAATAATAATGGGGATAAAGGGACACCTTGTCTCAAGCCTTGAGAGCTTTTAAAAGCCTCGAGAGCTATTAAAAAAGCACATTGGTGTGCCATCCACCAAAATAGAAAAGCATGCAGTAGAGAGACAATATTTGATCCATGAACACCATTTCACACCAAAACCACATCTCTCGAGCATATAAAGCAAGAATCTCCAATTCACTTGGCATTTTCCCAGGCACCCCCATACTTGGAGTCAATAACAACTTTCAACAGCATAACTAACATCTGCATAATTAAATAACAACCACTATTATTACTAGGTAGTTTAGCCTAGAATTTGCATTTATGCTTTTTTTTTTTTTTTTTT
>QEOT01000645.1:171990-185162 GCA_003123785.1 Pterocarya stenoptera
ATAAGTAAATAAGTATCTTTATTGAATAGAATGAAACTAGGCAATGCCCAAGTACATAGGAAGTATACAAAGTGAGACACCTAATTACATTCTAGTGAGCTGAAAAGAAGATAGAAACTCATGGACATTCCCACCCTTCAATACAATAGCAGAAAACCACAGTAAAAGAGAGAATATAAAAAAAATTCCAGATTTGCCCCACTGCACGCTCCTTGTTGTTAAAACACCTATCATTCATTTCCGACCATAGACACCACATTAAACACAAAGGTATCATTCACCACACTACTGCCAGTTGAGCGCTATTATGCCTCCTGTTCCAGCAAGCTAGTAATTCCACCACACTCTTAGACATGACCCAACTCAGTCTGGCTCTATTAAGGATACCATCCCATAACTCCCCAGCCACCTCACAATGTAAAAGCAAATAATCTATCAATTTTCCATTCCTTTTACACACGTAGCACCACTTCGTGACCATCATACCCCACTTCCTCAAATTGTACCGTCAAAATCTTCTTAAGTGCAGTTGTCCAAGTAAAAAATGCAATTTTAGACGGCACTAAGACCTTTTAAATACTCTTCCACGGAAAGAATATGGGTTGTTGGACTGTCAAAGCCTTGTAAAAGGATTTAACAGTAAACTTTTTTCTCTCCGTGTGGATCCACAACATACAATGACCCCCATTTCCTCCTAACTTTGATGAATACAAGTAGCCATAAAAATCTATCATCTCATCAAGTTCCCAATCCTGAGTATTTCTAGTAAAAGTGACATTCCAAGTTACCGTCCCATTCGCACGACACAACAATTCTGAAACTACAGCTTGCTGATTTCCAGCCAAATTAAATGCAACTGGAAAAACAATAGAAAGAGGGCTCTCCTCACTCCAAGCATCAAACCAAAAGCGGGGTCTTGCTCCATCACTCACCTCAAACCTAATATATTTTTCAAAGGTGTTCCACCCCTTACTAATAAATTTTCATAGGCTTACTCCATAAGACCCCCTACCCTCCTTAGAACACCATCCCCCCAAGCACTACCATACTTGTATCAATAACCTCTCTCCATAACAAGTTCCCTTCCATTTGATACCCCCACAACCACTTTCCTAAGAGTGCCTTGTTGAAGATACTCAAATTTTGCACCCCTAATCCACCATTTGCAATCGGACAGCTCACCCTTGCCAACTTACAAGGTGAAATTTAATTTCCTCCCCCATGCCACCCACAAGAAACCTCTATACAACTTTTCGATTCGATTTGCCACACCCACCAGTAATGGAATGAGAGAAAGATGGTAAGTGGGAAGGTTGGAAAGGGTGCTTTTGATAAGTGTTAACCTCCCCCCTTTTGATAGATAGAGCCGCTTCCACCCTAATAATTTTTTCTCAATCTTCTCTAACACCCCATCCCAAATACTCTTTGCTTTCAATGACGCCCCCAAGGGAAGTCCAAGATATTTCATAGGAAAGGAGGGAATTTTACAGCCCAACAACTCTGCTAGAGAAGCAATATTACTCACACCCCCCAGCGGTACCAGTTCCGACTTCCCCAAGTTCACCTTAAGTCCCAAAACAGCTTCAAAACACAACAAAACCGCCCTTAGAGCTTGAATCTGGTCGCTAACAGCATCACAAAAGATCAGTGTATCATCCGCAAATTATAAGTGAGAAATGGAACTGACACCATTACTGTTGTTGCCCACCGAAAAACCAACAATAAATCCCCCCCTAACGGCAGCCTCCACCATGTGGCTCAATGCCTTCATTACTAAAACAAAGAGGAAGGGTGATAGTGGATCCCCTTGTCGCAAAACCCCTCAAAAGCTGAAAAAAACCACAAGATTTTCCGTTGACTAAAACCGAGAATTGAGCGGTCGAAACACAATGTTTAATCCATTCGCACCACCTATCCCCAAAGCCACATCTTCTAAGCATATAAAATAGGAAATCCCAGCTCACATGGTCATAAGTCTTTTCCATGTCTAGCTTGCAAAGGACCCCTGGAATGCCTTCTCTTAATCGGCTGTCCAAACACTCATTTGCTATCAAAACTGAATCCAAAATTTGCCAACCCCGAACGAAAGCATTTTGAGGTTTGGAAATGAGTTTGTAGATCCCACCTACCAAGCTAATAGGCCGGAAGTTTTTCAAATCATGGGCACCGACTATCTTTGGGATAAGAGCAATGAAAGTAGCGTTTAATGACTTCTCAAACTTAAGATTAGAATAAAAGGCATGGAAAATCTGCATCACTTCTTCACTATCTCCCAACACTCTTGAAAGAAAGCCATAAAAAAACCATCCGGACCCGGGGCTTTATCTTTGCACATACCTCTCACCACTAGATGCACCTCCTCTTCCACAAACGGCCTCTCCAACCAACTTGCTACATCCAAATCCAGCTGGTCAAAAATTAAATCGTCAAGTTTGGGACGCCATTCTACTTTTTCAGCTAGGAGCTCCTCGCAGTACTGCACTATATGTTCTTGGATCTCTTCGGGAGACTATAACACATTTGAGCTTGAATGGAGGACTTCAATAGCATTGTTGTGCCTATGAGAATTGGCCATCTTGCGAAAGAACTTAGTGCATTTATGCCCCCTCCTTCAACCAAAGCGCCCTTGATTTTTGCCTCCAAGATATTTCTTCCATCAACAAAACTTTCTCAATTTCAGTCACCACCACATTCTTCCTTAACAAAGAATCCTCATTCACGTCCCCTTCCTCCAATGCTTGCAACTTATCCCAAAGAATATTTTTCTGCACTTCCGTGTGTCTAAACAATTCTTCATTCCACTTCTTTAAATCAGCCTTGAGAGCTTTAAGTTTGCCCGCCACTATGAAGCTAGGTGTACCATCAAAAGAGTAAGCTTCCCACCAAGCCCTTACCTTCTCCACAAATCATTCAACTTCCAACCACATATTCTCAAATTTGAAAGGATGCCTACCCCCATGAATGCCACCACAATCAAGCAAAATTGGAAAATGATCGGAATATACCCGTGGCAACCTTTTCTGACATAGATCTGGAAAGTGCGTCTCCCACGAAGAAGAGATTAGAAACCTATCCAACCTTGACCACCCTCGACTATTGGACCAAGTGTAAGCCCCCCCACCAAAGGAAAATCCACAAGATTCAACTCAAAAATCAGCTCTAAGAAGTCCTCCATTGCTCTTGTCGACGTAGATGCCCCCACCCTCTCACTAGGGAACCGAACAATGTTGAAATCACCACAAAAAATCCAAGGTAAATCCCATAAAGAATACACCCATCAATTCCTCCCACAAAGAGCTTCTATCACTATCCACATTGGGCCCATACACACCCACAAAAGCCCACCTCCACCCATCCTCCATATTCCTAAAAGATACAGCCACAGAAAAAAAACCCGAGACAATCCTCTACCATCTCCACCACTCTCTTATCCCACATCACCAACACACCTCCCGAAACCCCGATGAAGCTAAATAACACCACCCTACAAAGGAGCAACCCCATAAACTACGGATTATGTTTCTATCAACACCACTCAACTTAGTCTCTTATAAGCAAACAATGTCAACTTTCCAACTATGGAGAAGGGATCTAATACGAAGACGTTTATTCACGTCATTGATCCCTCTTACTTCCCAAGACAGTATTTTAGGCTTTATTAACAAAAGTAGAGTCCCTCCCTTTTGCTCTGTCTCTCCCCGAAGTTCCCTTTTTATTGTCATAGTTAATGGAGCATTGCAGTCATTTCAGCTCTCTCTCCTTTCTAACAGTTGACTTCATGGTCGTGGAACGACCAGCTTCAATGGCTACTAAGAGAGCCATGAATTGTTCTTCATAGCCATCACAGGATGGTCCCAACCAACCTTGAAGCTCCTCCACTTTTCTTAACACCCATTCTGATGCTCTAGGTGCAATCCGAGGGGGAAGCATCCGTAAGGGTGACGGACTACCCATCTCCTCCTCATCACTGCCCTCAAAATTCAAGAAATACTTCAGCAAACTAGTACCCTCATCCACTGGACTTATCTCCTTTCCCACAGGAGCCAACAAGACTTTTTTTCCCTCTGCATTTGCCACAATTTCCCCTTCCTCCACTACCGGCACATAGGACACCACCTTTAACCCTCCCAAAGCTTCCTCAAAAGTTGTCGGGACTTTCTGTGCCTAGGGTGGAACCAACGGCTCGAAAACAGTGGCCAAGATAACCTCGTGGGAACTGGCTAAAACAGCCTCTGGAACGACAACCTTACCACTGCTATAAGATGTCTCCTCTGACCTCGTCGCAGTTGTCTGTGCGCCAGCAACCTCCGTTGAGGTGGTCTGTGCAGTTATCAGGTCGTCGTGAGCAAGAGAGACAAAGGAAATCCCTCCTCCAAGCTCGGATAGTACAACCTCCAGTGACGGGACCTCCATCGGAGCTTTTGCAACCTCGGACGAGATCGTCTAAGGCTTCGCCCGCGACGGTGGCTCGAGCCCACTCATCGACGGGCCACCAACATCATGTGGCTTCTTCCTCCAGAAAGGGCCTCCAACCTACATGGGCCTCTCCTTGGGCTGAAGCCCATTACCAACGTTGGCCTGACCCTTCCCTTTAGGCCTTTTCCCCAGCCCTCCATTCAATTCCTTTGAGCCCAATTCACCACCCAAGCCCAAGCCCACCACGACATTTCCTCAACGCACCGTATTAGCCAAAGTACTTTATCAGTTAACTCCCCCAACAAGCTCTGCATATCACGCAGCTCCTACAGAAGCTTTTCCTCTTTCAGCCCAACCATCCCCCTACCAACTCCTCCTTGACTCTGAGCAACTACTGAAAAGGGAGGTGTGCCCTTTTGCAGGTTTGCCATAACAGGTTGTTATGCGGCTCAAGGTATCTCCAGGGCCTCCTTGTACGAACTCGACAGCAAGGCTACCGCCGTGCAGGTTTGCCATAACAGGTTGTTATGCGGCTCAAGGTATCTCCAGGGCCTCCTTGTACGAACTCGACAGCAAGGCTACCGCCATCGTTGGTGGTGAGTTTCTCCCCTGACCACCTTCTCTGCCCATATCCTTCAACACTGCCACCATCTTCGTCCACCCCATTCCAGCCCTATCCTCAGGTATGAGTATGAAACTCCGACGACCTCCCCCACCATACTCCACCAAAGCCATGTAGGAACCATGAGAATTTGAACATCACTAGGCAATGAAGATTCTGTCACCTTCCCGACGAGCAAAGTAGTACCCTTTGCTCCCAGTCTTCGAACATTCCTCCAGCATATTTGCCACCCATAGGATAGTTTCTAACCCAAGCCTCAGACAACTCACACCTTTCCACCCTTTCTCCATAATGGACACCTTACCCCCATCTCTTCTCACCTCAAAACCTTTGATTCAATAGCTAAACAACTAAAAGAACTCATTTCCTTACTACAGTACCAGATATCCCACCGTCAAAAGCCCACAGCCACCATCAGCGACGTGATACTGGTTTACAAAATCTAAAGTGTACAGAGAGAAAACTAAAAGTGGACGGACCCCAACACAAACTCCGTTTGTTTACACAAAACCACTATCTCATCTCATCTCAATCATTACAACTTTTTCAAATTTCCATACAAAAATATAATAAACAATTCAACTTTTTCAAATTCTAACATAAAAATAATATTAAAAAATATATTCTACTAATATTTTATTTAACTACTATTCAAAACATGTCATCTCATTTCATCTGAACTGTGTATCCAAACAGGGCCTAAACCCCGTTTGGATTCAAAAAGTGTTTCATTTCATCTTATCTCATCATTCCAACTTTTTCAAATTTCCACACAAAATATAATAAACAATTCAACTCTTTCAAATCTCAATTCAATTTTTTCAAATTCCAAAACAATAATAATATTAAAAAATAATATTATAACAATAGTTTTTTCAACTTTTATTTTTCATCTAAAATTATTTCATCTCATATCTGAATCCAAATGAGCCCTAAAATTGCCTAGAATGAGATCTTTATGCTTATATTTATAACTAATACACAAACGACATGTGTGTGTGTGTCTATATATATATATGTTTATCTTTAATAAATATTGTACTTTACAAGTATATTGTATACATATGATGCTTATATTTATATAACATAAGGTAACCTTACAAGTCAAGTCCATCTTTATACGAGCTTCTTCAAGAATCTTTTTTCACATGTAAAGATCGTATTAATAGAAAGTCCAGGCGAAGCCAAAGTATAAGTGACGTATACAAGAGTAGACACCTAGTTAGGGAAGAGAAGAAATAGATACAAGGAAATCACGGACATTAAGCCCATTGAAATCTATAGCTATTGTACAAAGAAATAGCATGTTAAAAAAAGAGACTTGAAGTTCTTGTAGCGAACATTCATATCTTCAAAACTCCCATCATTTCTTTCCCTCCAAATACACCACAAAAGGCCTGTAGGGGTCATCCTCCCAATTTCTGCAATCTGCAGAACACCATAAAGACTTCTCCAGCTAGCAAGAAGATAAATAACCCTCCCTAACATAACCCATGCTACCCCCACTCTGCTGAAGAAATCATCCAGTAAGGCACTAGCAACCTCAAAATAAATAAAGAAGCTTATTCACCACTACCCAAGTCGAGTTTTATACGAGTTGTAATGATAAATAGTCGATCATGATTTCATGTTCATGAATGGCTTATTTAATAAACAAAACATGTATAAGTCAAGTTAAATTGAGCCGAATCAAATAGCCTTGTTCAGCTTACACCCCTATTTTATGTCAAAATTCGTTCAAGTGTACACGTTTGATGAGTAATAATTTTGGGGTAGAACCTTCCGCCAAGCTCTTAGAGGTGGGATGAGAGAAAGCCTCCATGAAGGAATGTTTAGCATGCAAAGTTCCCTGACTTTTTATTTGAAAAATGTTTAAATGGTTTACTGAACTGGGATGCAGCAAAAGAGTTAAAAAAGTTGAGCATCTACTAACATTCAATAACAGGAGAGAGGGGGATGTCACCATCTAAGAGCCCTATTTTTTTTCCTTTTAGGCCTCCCATACATAAGTTATAACAACTGACTTTATATAGCATGATTGAAACAAAGATCACATTGTTAAAAGAGTTTGTTTTCATACAGAAAATTGATGGTGTAAAGATGATAAAAAATAATGTATGAATACACAAGTTTACCACAATATCTTTATAGAGTCAAACAGTAGATAGACAATACCGGGTAGCAGAGAAGATATCGTCAAACTTCTTTTTTAATGTGGAAGGATCTTGCAATGGCCAATTAGCTTCATCTTGGTGTACAAATATCACATTTTCCAGAACAGCCTTTGAAACACCCATTAAAGCCGGGATCTCTCTATCCATATCAGCACATCTATAGCTAAGGCAAACTTTCTGCAGTTAGGAATAAAGAGGATAAATGCAGGTTGATGTTAGATTTACACAAGTGAAAATATTGAATAAAATACAGATACCGTTGTAATTTATAAGTAAAGTTAATAAATATGGATATCGTTCTAACCAATTAAAACATATATACTAAGGTCGCAATGAAAAAATTTTGGAAAAAAAAAAGAAAAAAGAAAGAGCTAGCTCAACTTTCAGAGTTTCAGGACTACAAAGCTTAATTAAAAGTGCAATTGCGTATGGCAATTTGTTGAATAAATTAATCAGTTCCAAGTACTCGATCTATCATGGATAATGAGAACACTGAACAGCTATGAGCAGAAGAAAAAATTTGCCTCTCCAGTGTGAGGGTTAATTGTTTGAAGCACGCTCTCAATTGCCTTATATTCCATCTTCGATGCCTTCTGTGTCAGCTGAAACGACCTTATGCACACCACATCCTTCCCCGCTGCCGTCTTGAAACGAAGCTTAATTTGCCCTTTTGTCTCTGTTTCCCCTGCAACCTACAACCGCACCCAGAAAAGTAAACTTTGGAAAATTTATAGAACGTCTTTAAAGACATTAAAAAATGAAAATAATCACCTTTTGGTTACTGAGAAAACGTAGCAAAAGAAAAAGAAAATTGCTTTCAGAAAACCCAGAAACAAAAAACATCAAAGCATCCATTCAACTGAAGCTGATACAGTTGCCGAACTCCATTTTTACGAAATATTAAAACAAGCATAGACTTCATATTTTTATTTTGCCCCGTATTCTAGCGAGCCAAACAAAAAATGAAATAACATCAAAACGACTGAGAAATGGAGAGACCTTGGGGTCATGAATGAAACTGTGGCCGGACCTTGCATTGGGAGGCAACTCTCCGGTGCACGAAAGCTTCAAGCACTCTATAATGGTCTGCAGAATCAAACCCAAAACTCTTAACATACATATCCGTACACATAGATATATAAGGAGGTACGACTGAGAATGAAATTACGGTTTTTCCAGCTCCGTTGGGGCCGACGATTAGGGTTAAGGGCTTGAAGAAGGTGATGACGTTCTTGTTCTCCGGATCGAAGCTCCGGATGCCTTTGATCAGCATTTTATCGACGGTGCTCATATTTCTTCTTACTGATAATCTTCTAATTTAACTGGAGGAGCCGTTGATGAATGCACTGAGAGCATGAAAATGTAGCCGGCAGAGTTGGGGTTGCAAGTGTTGGAGCTGACTGAGGGAGAAGAGGGAAAAAAAGGACCGCCTTTTTCTTTCCACAGGTTTTGATTTTTTCGCGCAAAAAAAATAAATAAATAAATAAATAATACAGAAAATTGAAAAAATATTGACATTAGCCACTGTTTGACATTAACCAAAGCATACCTTACATAGCTAAGCAGATTGATCAATTTCTCCCTAAAGCCCTCACCTTGAAGCCCCCCTCTCTCGAAATTCAAAATCCATAACAAAGGAAGGCAAACAACCAGGGCTATGTGAGCTACGATGGAGAGGAAGGTGGGGGTTGCTGTGACTTGGGCTCGACGGTGGGGGTTGCTGGGAGGTCATGGGACTCGTTGGTGGTGGCTAGGCTGGCATATGGCGATGGCGACATGGTGGCAAGAGAGGGGGAGACCCATTTTGGGTTGTGAGCTGTGATGGAGAGGGAGGATGGGGTTGCCGTGACTTGGGTTCGACGATAGGTGTTGTTGGGAGGTCGGTGGGGCTCAGTGGTGGTGGCTAGAGCCTGGGCTGGCGTACGGCACGACATGATGGCTAAATCTATGTGTGAGACCCATTTCGGGATAGGATAGGGGCTACCGTGGAGGCTCAAAGGTGGCTGGAGGGTCGCCTGTGTGAAGGGGAGCCGAGGAGGTGGTCGGTGGCGTTGTTGGGTGGCCGACAGTGGCGGACAGAGGCCGAACGTGATGCAGGTTGCTTGGTGAGGGAGGAGTACACGATACGACTAATTCCACCAGTACCAATGATGGGCCTGGAGGCTGACAATGGAGGCGGTAGTAGCGGCAAGAAGGAGAAACCATGTAGGAGAACCCATTTCGGGTTGAGAGAGGGGGCTACGCACGAGGGCTACTATGGAGGCTTTGTTACAATTTAGAGTGAAGAAAAGCCTTTTATTTCTGATGAATGTACTCAGTACAACTTGATTCCCGAGAATACAATGAACTCTGCTATTTATAGAGCTTCAGACTTTACAAAGAAAGAAAGTAAAATTAGAACTAACTAACTAATCTTGCTAATCTATCGTGTATTAACATGTGTGTGCTGACATGTGTTTATTTCTAATAGTCCCTTTCAAGATGGAGTATATACATCATATATACCCATCTTGGAAAGCAAAGAAGTAAACAAGGATGAGCCTAACGGCTTAGTGAGAATGTCAGCAATCTGATTTTGTGAAGATACATGTAAAGTGCACAATAAATCAGCTTGAATCTTTTCCCAAATCAAATGAAAATCCCCTTGATGTGTTTAGTACGCTTATGAAACACCAAATTAGCTGCAATGTGTAGAGCAGCTTGATCATCACAAAATAATAGGGCAGCATGAGAATGATCCTGATGTAACTCTTTAATCAAAGCCAAAATCCAAGAAATTTCACATACAGCAGTAGCCATTGATCTATATTCTGCCTCTGGTGATGAGTGAGAAATTGTTTCTTATTTTTTGGACTTCCATGAGATTAAAGAATCACTAATGAATACACAATACCCAGAAATTGATCTTCTATAGTCTGGACAATATTAGCAAATCTTGAACTTGCTAAACTCACAAAATAAACATGAAGATAGTTCTTCAAATCACAAAGCAGCCACAGTCTTGCCTTACTCTACTGAAAATGTGCCTTCTGCATCAGGTTTTCCTCATTCAGTTTTTTCTTGCAATAGTCTTTCTATTCAAGATTTATCTTGCTCCTGGATCATTGATACAGGAGCTACTATCATATAGTGCATTCTTTAAATTTCTTTACTACTATTACTTCTGTTTTTCACACTTCAATAAAACTTCCCAATTCAGAGAAGAAGAAAAGCCTTTTATTTCTGATGAATATACTCAGTACAACTTGAATCCCGATAATACAATGAAATCTGCTATTTATAGAGCTCCAGACTTTACAAAGAAAGAAAGTAAAATCAGAACTAACTAACTAATCTTGCTAACCTATCATGTATTAACACGTGTGTACTGACATGTGTTTATTTATAATAGGCTTGAAGATGGCCGACGTGAGGGGGAGCCGATGGTGGTGGCTAGTGACTGCAGATGGCACACGGCGAGGTTGGGTGAGCTGGAAGAGGGAATCGGGCAGAGGGAAGGGGAGGGGGAACCCATTTTTTAAATGCACATCGATTTTGTATTTAAAATATATATTTATTACACGTAAGGTTTTCTACAAATCTACCGTGAACAGTGACTGATTTGTAGTAAAACTCTATAAAATTAGGATTCGTTTTCATACTAAAATTATTTCGATATGAGTAGAGGACCTCTTTTATTACTATTTTATTATTAAGTTATATTTCTTTTTTATTTAAATTTAAATTTAAATTTTCAAAACATGACCTTCTTGAATAATCTAAAAATAAATAAATTTAATCAACTAATGTAATCATATAAATTAAAAATAAATTTGAAGAGCAAAAAAAGATCAATCTAAAATATGACCTTCTTGCATGATCTAACAATTGACTTAAAAAGTAAAATAAGGTCAATTTTTATAAAATTGAATTTGTTTTTAATTAAATTACATGTTTGAATTTATTTTCTTCAGGATTATGTAAGAAGGTCAAGTTTTGAGATTTTTAATCTAGATTTAAATAGTAAAAGAAAAAAAATAGTTGGGTAATAAAACAGTAGTAAATGAAGTGTAAAGATATCTACTTAGCCTCCCTATCTGTTCCTACATCGCACTCTTTGTGTGATGCAGCTTTTTTTCTGTTTCGCATGGTGGCAGGGGGCAGGGAATGGTTAACCCCGCCCCCACATAAGGTGGTATCACCCCTAATTTGAGTCATGGCTTAAGTGCATGAGTGGTCCTGCATCACATGCCATATTAACATACCAGGATAAAGCTAAGCAAAATGTGATTTTAAAGTTGTTTCCAAAACCTCAGCACCGGTTTTGTTTGTGACATATAATAAAAAAAATTTCAGAAAAATTTGGAGCATATTGTCAACATGATAACATCAAAAGTGAACTGCACTAGTATGTTTTCTTGACAATGAATATTTCTTGAATTTTGCTTTCTCTCCTTGTGGTATATTATGGGGAAGAAAACTCGAGATCATTGGTTGTGTTCTCATAGGTGTATTTATGATACATTAACTCATGATGAGTTTGACAAGTGTTGGCTTCAACTTTTTTATAATTTTGATCTACACGATCATTCATGGCTTGAATGGTAATATTCTATACGTAATCTATGGGAGATGGCTTACATGAGAAATCACTTTTGGGTTGTATTATCAACTACGTAAAGAAGCGAATGTGAATGCATTCTTTGATGATTACGTCAATTTGAAGGCAACATTAAAGCAGTTCATATCAATACAATAATGCACTTAGATACAAGATCGAGAATGAGAGTGCAGCTGATTTTAGTTCATTCCACACACAAATTTCTTGCATAAGTTATTATCTCATCGAGAGGTAGTGCTAGGAAGCTTATACAAATGGTAAATTTAAAGAAGTTCAAAAAGAGTTCAAAGATTTGATATATTGTTACGCATTGATGGTTAGGTATGAAGGTTCAATGTTTACATATCATTTGGTTAATTAGGTCAAAGTTATTATTGGATTCATTAAAAGAGAAAACTTTGTTGTTCACTTTAATGATGAAGAGTGTGAAGTAAGCTACACATGTCAATTATTTGAATTTAATGGAATTTTGCATAGGCATGCCCTCTGTGTGTTGACATTCCATAAAAAAATTAGTTGCTTTCAAAATACATCCTTGAGAGGTAGATGAAGGAATTGAAACGAGATTACATGCTTGTCCGAAGTAGCTATAATGATCTTATTGTAGTCCAAATTCACACTGAATGAATAAATTGAGCAAGACTTTTTACGAAGTTTCTTCCATTTCATCAAATAGTGATGAAGGTTGTTTGAAGTTAATGACTCAATTAGGTAGGTTGAAGCTATAATGGATTGAAATGCAGTTAACGTGTGATAGTAGTACGCCAATTGACAATCGTTCCGTTGAGTCAGGGTGACAAAAGGCCCAAAAAAATTACGAAGTACTATAACAACTCGAAGTAAGGGAAGACTAGTTTGTAAGTGAAAACAACCATTAGTTGAGAAGGCAATTAGTAGTTGTGAAATCAAGGAAGACTCAATGGTCTCGTTAAAGCTAGGTTGTTTATAAGAACCTACGTACATATAAGTTTTTTGTCTTTTGTGTTTATAATCATATTTTGTAGCTTTTCGACATTAACTCTTCATCTTGAAATTCTGCACAGAAGAATAGGTCGTGCCTAAACACAATCGTAGTAGTAGAGTTTGGCTCACATAGCTTGGCCAAGCTTGATTTTCCTACAATTTGTACTGCTCAATTGATTGTGGTATTGTTTTCAAGTATTTTTAATATAATATGATTCTTTAATGTATATTAATTGTGGATGTCTTTCCTTGTTAGGTACAATCATTTTATCAACTTTTGGATGATGGCAACTCTTGTTATTATCCTACAATTAAGATATAGACGTTGATATCCATATGTAAAGTATTTCAACATTGATGCCGAACTTTAATTTTATTTCAAATAGTACAATCACTA
>QEOT01000645.1:191336-229034 GCA_003123785.1 Pterocarya stenoptera
ATTTTTTTTTTTTTTTGTATTTTGTTTGAAAATTTGAGAAAGTTGTAATAATTAAGTAATAATTAGATGAAAAAGTTAAAAATTTTGAAATTGAAAAGGGTTTGTATTTGTGGAGTTTGGATGTTGAGATGAGAATATCTTGCAATCCAAACAGAGCCTTAGTGTGGGAGAGAGGCGAAGGAATGGGTATGGTAGATATCTCACCTTCAACAGTGTTGTCGAACCCATGCCAGGAGAGTTGGTTCGGTGTGATGCAAAGGAGAATGAAGCTTATGAAATCTGAGATGTTTGTGATGCCAACGAGCAGTGGCCACGCCAAAAGGTGCAATGCGAAGGAGAGGAGGAGGGGAGAGGGGCGACACGAAATATGATCGTGTTTTTGAATTCCAAATGTGAGGGAGATGGGGTCCTCAGCTGTCTGATAGAGATTTTGAATAGAGATTTTGAATCTCATAGAGATAAAGGCAGGAAAAAAAAACCACGTGAAGCAGTAAAGCGGAAGTAGAGCAAATGAAATATATCATTACCCTAAAATTTATGTGTAGACCATAAATTTCTATAACATCTATTATAATTGTTCGATTCACTATTATTTTGGAAGAAATAATTCATGAACAACTCAGCTTTGGAAGGAGAGACTCTTGAACTTTTGCCTGTGTGTGTAAGAATGGTTTTCAGTATGAATATATAGATAAAGGCTTGAATATTTCACAGCGAAAAAATAGATAAAGGCTTGAACAATAAACTTGGTACCAAATTAAAACTTCTATTGTATCCGAAAATATTAAGTTAAGGCATCCTTACAAAAGTAAGGTCCAAAAACTTGATCCGTCAAAACCACCAAAACATAGTCTAGAAATACAAAGTCAAAAACTTTATTCTTTTTTTCCCCCCCTAAGATTTCCTCAATGTCCTTTATCAACTTCAAAAAGTTGTATATGAACTTCTTAATCGCTTCGAGGCGATGTGCATATGAACAACTTTCCTAAAACCCTGGTGGCCAATGGGGTTTACGCTTCCTTGTCTTACTCGCAGTCATCTAGTATTGTCATAACTTCTACCAATTGGAAACTACCACAGTGAGATTTCGAGAAATCTGACTAAGTTATGCAAAAAACATACACAGAGATAATACAAGCATGCATAAGGTAAACTTGAACATGGTTCTTTGAGCATGAACGTGCAATTTCATAAGCCGTATTTTTCACCCATTCAAATTCCTTTTTGAAAAATATAAAAATTTGTTGTAACAGAAAGACAATGTAATAATTCATTTTTCATATTCATTCATAGACTCTTCTTATCTTATACACACTAATGGATATCTCACGACTAACCCCTTAACTGTGTGCACTTGCTAGCTACCGCATCACATCATAGGCCTTTTGACCAGCTGTGAGTACATCATAATTAAGGCACCAGGGTAGATCGAATCTCCTTCACCATGAGGCCCTCTAAGGCTCTTAACAGATTGACATGCCTTCACCAAAAGTTTGCAATCAATATGGCAGATTGCATCGCCTTCATTGTACCTATCACTTTTCGCATATACTAGCATTAGGCTCTATAACTTTGCTTTGGAAACCTTTTGGTTTCTTTCTAAGCCCATTGACAATACTTCGTCAATCCGGGCTATCACTTCGTTTTTACTCACTCCAAAGTAGAAAGAGGAGTTCCATTAGGATATTCCATCATCCTACCATTGGGTCGTGTCACAAAACCCTAACATGTGACGTATTCATATGATCTTAGCATGCCATGTGAATGGCATACCATATGGCACATATTCAATGGTTCTATCATATGGACAACTTGAAATAATTAGAACATATTCACAATGATCATAGCACTAATTATGAGCATGAAAGTTTATTATCAGACAACATAGCATAGCATGGCCGAATACAAATAACCTGAATCAATCAATATTTCAAATAACAAATCATAGATGCATCATTTACAGAATAAACATGAATATCAAATAGTAAGTTAGAAGCTAATTTACAAAACTCTTGTTTTAAAATAATAATGCTGATAAACAAGTAAGTTGAAATGTATATGTTCTAAACATTAGAACTTGATTTGAAAGAAGTTTTTGAACTTACATACTAACCCGAACACTTAGAGGATCCAAGATTCATTGACTAGCAACTCTCAATGCTATTCAGCCATAGGAGTTTATCAACCTTACAATATCTTCTTTTAATCATACACTTGGCATATTCACACATACACATACAGCAAAAACTTTAATGAGACCGAATGACAATAGGATCTCACCAAGCTTCACTCTTATATGGACAAAATCCTAATTGGCTGAATATTACTAGATGTGTAACAAGTAATTCACTCACATGGAAAAATCCTAATAGGCTGAATAGCAACAAGTGCCATGAGCCAAAACTCCTTCTAAATCATCCTTAGAAAAAGGGCTAAACAAGTGGTACACGCCAAAGAACCAAACCCTACATATTTTACCTTCATTTTCTCTCTTGATTTCAAAGTCAAATAAAGACTCAACATCTTGTGGACTTTCTAATTGAAACTCAAGAAACTTTGAAAAGAACTTTGGAGTATAAGTTTTTCCTTGCCTAGCTAAGGCTTATTGAGATGCTTAGCTCCTAAAACTCTTAAGGCCTCGTTTGGTTATGCATAAGATGAGATAAAAGTTGAATAAAATATTGTTAGAATATAATTTTTTAATATAATTTTTGTTTTAGAATTTAAAAAGGTTGAATTGTTTATTATATTTTGTGTGAAAATTTGGAAAGTTGTAATGATTAAATGAGATAAGATAAAATGAGATGGTTTCATCTGTGTAACCAAACTAGGTTATCTTGAAGCAAGTTAGGTGTGTAGGATTTGTGAAGAAATTCTTATGGGAATTGAAGTTTCCTCCTTTAAAGGTGTAATCGAGTACCATAAATGCCTATCCTTAAATACCCTCTCATCCATCGGCTCCCTCTCTCATTTATCTTAATGATTGCTTGCCTTGGGGATACTAGGAGTCTTAATGCATGCTTGCCATGTGTCTTGCCCCTCTCCTTGCTTGTTGTTTAAAATTTTTGGAAACCTAAGGTTCACCTGCCGAAATGTACCCTCTCTCTTTTTCCTAATTTCTTTCTAGTTTGAACTCAAAGAACCATTGCATGAATACCATGTGGCGAGATCTAGCCAAACCGAGCACCACTCTTCCTTCTTCTCATGATTGTTATCTTGAAACTCTAAGGAATACCTTGCATGAATGCTAAGTGGCATGTCACTATCCAAAATCGAGCACGCTCTTCATCTCCCTCTTGATTACTTCCTTTGGGAACCCAAGAGGTGTCTTGCATGAGTGGCAAGTGGCACTAACTAAATTCTCTCTATATCTCCCTTATCATTACTCTCTTGGAAACTTAAGAGTCTCATATGAGCATGGTGCCAAGTGGCATGTTTTTGCCAAGACCGAAACCTCTCTCTCTCTTTTCCTCATCATTTGCTCCATTGGAACTCTAAGGGACGTGTAGCATGGGTACCAAGTGGCATAATCCTAGCCAAATCGAGCACCCTTCATCCTTCTAATAGAAGCTTCCTTAAAACCCTAAAAGACACTCTACATACGATGCCAAGTGTCTTAACCAAATCACTCCCCCCGTCTTCCTCAAGATTTTCCTTTTGAATCCTAAAACTTCTTATGCATAGATGCCAAGTGTCACCTTAAGAGTAATTCTATATACAACCGTGAAGTGCGTAAATATCGTGTAATCGCTTTGAAAAAGAATGTGGTCCACTATTAAAAAATTAATTTTTTCATGTGGGTCCCATGCTTTATTTACTTTTTTCAAAACGATTATGTGGCAAATGCATAATTGACAGTTGTAAATATCTTTCTTCATTCTAAAAAGAGTTTATAACAAGTAAGTTTTAACTACTTTGGCCCAAGGTCCACCATTTCTATAATTACTCAACCCAAATAAAGGATTAACATGACCTCAATGTCCTAGCATTAAATCAGGAGATCACAATTAATGATGGACCAACTTTGTTAATCACGTTGAAAAGTCACGTATTGCTCAAATGTTGAAGCGACACAATATCTATAGATCGGATTTGAGGAATTAATTTAGATGAAAACTCTATCTTAAAACATTTTATTTGTCCAATGAGTTTTAAAAATTCATGAAGCAAATACCCTTTTATTAAAAGATCAACAATATATGGCAAAAAGGGCAAATCACATCTCCAAGAGGCTTTCTCCTGGCTCCTCTCCTCTCTGTAGGGTGAGGCTTTCTCCTCTCTAAGGTGAGGAAATCTACTTTGTCCTAGATAAAGCTGGCATCTCATTGACCTTTGGTCCGGTGAGTCAGGCATGGCGACGGAAGATATTACACAACGATGGGAAACCTTAAAATTAACTAAAGATGAGAAAGAGGAGCTAGTACTCCCAGATGAGGTAGTTCTATCCGCAAATGCCAAAGGGCAGCACTGCCTTCTAGCTAAGGTTTTCAACGACAGGTTTGTAAACAGGGAAGCATTCCAGTCCACAATGGCGAAGGCATGGAACACAGAAGGTTGGTTAACTTATAAGGAGATTGACTCCAACAAGTTTCTCTTGGAATTTGAAAAGTACTCAGATAAGGAGAAACTACTACAAGGCAGGCCATGGTCTTTCAATCGACACTTGGTTTGTCTCAGTGAGCTGGATGGAACTTTGTCCCACTCGGAAGTGTTTTTCCAGTGTGAGCCTTTTTGGGTTCAAATCCACAACCTCCCATTTGCAGGGATGACCATAGAAGTCGAGAGAATGGTCGCCTCCGTCATGGGGAAGGTTTTAGAGATTGAGGCTGATTCAGAAGGATTCGGATGGGCTAGCTTCCTCAAAGCCCTAGTTGAGGTCAATATCACAAAGCCACTCCTACAGGGACACTTCATCAAGCTAGGGGATCGTCAACATTGGCTATATTTCAAATACGAACGCCTGCCCTCCATCTGTTTCAAATGCGGCCTTATGATGCATAGCAGCGGAAGTTGTCCTGCAATTTCACAAGGACCCCAGTCTAAGGAATAGTATGGGCAATGGCTTAGAGCACAACCTACCAGATCAAAGGGTCTCCATCCCAAAAAATATGGTGGCTCTGCTGGACAGGACAACCATAGCTCCGCCTAGAGGGGAACACACGCAGATGAGGATGGCAACAGCACAAGATCTAGTGAACCCCAACATTCGGTAGGAAAGGGGGCCATGAATCGAGCAATACAGTAGATTGTCAGGGAGGGTCCTTTCTTGGTGCAATAAAGTCAACACCCAAGGAAGACCAGTCCAAGCACGCAGAGCACAACCCTCCATTAGCCACAGAGTCAATACAACACCCGGTAGAAGCACTACATGTCTTTAGCCCTTACAACACTTTTATCAAGTCTGCAAACTTGCCAAGGCAAGTAAGCCTTTCACCTAACTCACGCTCTGCACTTGGGTACGTAGACATGCTGTTGTCTGGAGACCCACCTAAACAAGAACCCTCAAAGGCAAAATCCCATTTCTACCCTCCTAACCCCATCCATGTTGACCCTGAGAACAGAGAACCAAATATCACCAAACTAGTGAGAGGCAATACCTGGAAAAGGAAAGTAAGAGGGGACCCTACTATACTCTTTGATATCACCAATATAACCCACTATGGGAAACCATAGGAAAAGACTTGCCTCAGACATGGTCACCACACGGGCAAGCAACATGTGCAAAAAACTCAAGCACAAGCTCACTCCTGACATGAGCCAAAACCAAGACAGTATGGTGGAGACTGCAATGCAGTCCCACCAGCCCCAATGAACTGCTTAAGCTGGAACTGCCGAGGGCTTGGGAACCCTCGGTCAATTCAAGAACTTCACCAACTAGTGAGGTATAAGTTTCCCAACTTGGTTTTCCTAATAGAAACTAAGTGTAGTCGTGAAAAAATGAAAAAAATAAAGATAAAATTGAAATTTGACTGTTGTTTCTATGTGCCCAGTAAAGGGAGGAGTGGGGGGTTGGCCTTAATGTGGAATACCTCATCTGATATTGAGATTCTAAATTATACCACTTGGCATATCTCGACAGCCATCAAAAAACCCTCAGGGCATGTTCCTTGGCAGTTTACTGGCTTTTATGGCCATCCCCTGACCTCTAAAAGACATGACAGTTGGACTCTCTTCAAGGCCTTAATGCCCCTTAGTAACACCCCTTGGCTTTGTCTTGGTGACTTTAATGAAATAACCCATCAAAGAGAAAAGCTTGGGGCTACCCACAGACCATACAGACAGATGGTAGCCTTCAGAACTGCCCTTTTTTATTGTGGCCTCCATGATCTAGGATTTATTGGTGACAGTTTCACATGGTCAAACAACAGGGAAGGAAGATTCTTCACCAAAGAACGACTTGATAGGGCCTGCGGAAACACCCATTGGATCAGCAAATTCAACAACCATTCTATCCACCACCTAGCCAGCACCCAATCTGACCACATACCTATTCTTGTCCAAACCATCACCCAATCCCACACACGTCTCAAAAGGAAAATATTCAGGTTTGAATCTGCCTGGACCAGACAGGAGGAATGTGCAAACCTCATCCAAGAAACATAGGACCACACAGCAAGGAGTGCTGACCCCCTTTACAGCACACTTCAAGGCCTTAAGGAATGCCAAAGGGAACTGAAGTCCTGGAGCAGATCAAAGTACAGAGACCAAGGAAAAACCCTCAAAGAAAAACATAAACCCTCCACCTCTTGCAAGATCAGAATGAAGGAAATCTCATTGAAGATATTAAAAGGTTGCACAAAAAAGTAAACTTATTGCTGGATGACGAAAACCAGAAATGGAAACAAAGGGCCAAATAGGCCTGGCTGAAAGATGGGGATCGAAACACTGCCTTTTTCCACAAGTGTGCCAATCAAAGGAGGAAAACCAATGCCATCTATAAAATCCTCTCCAACTTAGGCCTTGAACATACTAATCCCCAAACCATCGGTCATATTTTTCAAACCTTTTTCAAGGACCTTTTCTCCACATCCAGGCCAATCAGATTAGAGGACTACCTTGAACCTATGCCCCAAGTGGTAACCGATGAAATGAATGCCTTCCTCTCTAAAGCCTTCACAGAGGCAGAAATCAAGGATGCAATTTTTAGTATGAACATTCTAGGTTCACTGGGGCCTGATAGCTTTCCAGCCTTATTTTACCAGAAATACTGGAATTCAGTAGGCCCTTGAGTTTGCAAGGCAGCATTGGCAGTACTAAATAGAGGTGATTGGGACTCTAGCTTGAATGAAACCCTCATTGCCCTTATTCCTAAGAAGCACAACCCAGCACAGGTAACAGACTTTAGACTAATTAGCCTATGCAATGTCCTCTACAAGATCATTGCAAAATCCCTAGCCAACAGACTGAAAACTTTACTACCAGATATTATCTCCCCTGCACAGACTGCTTTCGTCCCTAGCAGGCTCATAACTGACAATGTTATTGTAGCCTTTGAGTCCCTCCACACAATGAAATCCAGACTAAAAGGAAGAGATGGGTACATGGCATTGAAACTCGACATGAGTAAGGCCTATGACCGTATCGAATGGGCATTCCTGGAATTTGTTATGAAAACATGGGGTTCGCAGTTGGCTGAATTGATCTTATAATGAAATGTGTATCATTTGTATCCTACTCCTTGATCATAAATGGGGCACCATAGCAACCATTTCGGCCCATACTAGGTATAAGGCAAGGGGATCCCCTTTCCCCTTACCTCTTTATCTTATGCTCCGAAGCCTTAAGCTGTCTCCTTCTCCAAGCTAAAGCTTCAGGCTTCATCTCAGGACTCCCTATCAAGAAAAACTCTTTGCACATTAACCATCTCTTTTTTGCAGACGACTCACTTTTGTTTTGCAAAGCTAATTCTATTGAGTGGAGCCACCTATACTACCTACTAAATCTCTATGAGGCTGCTTCTGGGCAGAGGCTGAACAAAGACAAGACATCGATCTTTTTCAACCGCAATACGAGAGAGGAAACAAAAGAAATAATAACCAGTATTGCTAGCATCAGAGGCACCAACAACTATGAGAAATACCTGGGACTACCTGCTCTGGTAGGGAGATCAAGGTGCCATGCTTTCAAGGGGATCTTGGACAAAATGCCACAAAAGTTACCAGCTGGAAGTCCAAATTATTGTCCCAAGCAGGGAAAGAAACACTTATCAAAGCAATCATACAATCCATCCCAACCTACTGCATGGACATTTTTAAAATGCCAAAAAAACTACTACAAGAGATTAGTAAACTGACTAGGGCTTTCTGGTGGGGACAACAGGAACAAGAACAAAAAATCCATTGGGTGGCATGGAAGCAAATGAGCAAATCTAAAACTCACAGAGGGTTAGGACTAAGGGACTTTGAACTTTTCAATATTGCTCTACTGGCCAAACAATGTTGGAGGATCATCTCCTCCCCTCTTTCTCTAGTTGCCAGAGTACTAAAAGAAAAGTACTTCAAAAGAGACACTATCCTGTCAGCAAAACCTGGTTACAAACCTTCCTTCCTATGGCAAAGTTTCATGTCTGGCATACCCTTGCTAAAGGAATGATTAATATGGCGCATAGGCAATGGTAAATCTGTTAGAATTTGGACGGACAAATGGATCACTCAACCATCCACTTTCAAGATCCAAAGTGCCATTAAGCACCTACCTGAAGACTCACTAGTTGCTGATCTTATGGACAGGCACAATAATCAATGGAACCATCCTCTAGTGGATTCCATCTTCAACAAGGAAGAAGCCGATATCATCAAAAGAATACCCCTCAGTCCCAACCCCACATCTGACAAATTGATTTGGAGATGTACTACATCGGGTGACTTCACTGTCAAGAGTGCTTATCACCTAAATTCTGAGTTGGCTACTCAATCCTCGGGCTAGTCATCAGGATTCAACAAGGGAATAGTCCATGGACAAAACTGTGGAACCTTCTAATCCCTCCAACCACAAAGACTTTCCTGTAGAGGGCTTGCTTAGATGCCCTCCCTACCAAGGCAAAGCTTTTCAAGAGAAGAATCACATCAAAGGAGTCCTGCCTAATTTGTAAATGCCAACCTGAGTTTATAGAACATGCATTGTGGACCTGCCCCGCGGCACTAGATATCTGGAGCCACAGCTTGAGGAAGTTCCAGAAATCCAAACTGCATGCCCAAGTGTTTAGCAGCTTAATGGATACCTTTGTTGAGACGCTTGAAGTCGAGGAACTGGTAACTTTTGCACTAACATCTTGGAAAATTTGGAAAAGGAGAAACAACCTAGCCTTGTTTGAATTCACAACCCCCCTCAACTTATCTCATCTTCATCATTACAACTTTTCTAAATTCTCACACAAAATATAACAATATTTTTTTTTCAAATCCCAAAAGAATCTTCCCAAATTCCCACACCAAAACAATCTTACTTTTTCAAATCCCAAAAGAATATTCCCACATTCCCACACCAAAATATAATAAACAATCTTACTTTTTCAAATCCCAAAAAAACTTCTCCAATTCCCACACAAAAAATAATAAATAATCAACTTTTTCAAATATTAAAATAATAAAAAAATATCTTATTCTACTATTCACAAACCATCTCAACTCATCTCAACTCTCCTCCCAATCCAAACAGCCCCAGTCAAGCAGACCTTCCAGCATCAAATGCGCTTCTCAAACAGGTCAAATACATTGAGGAGGACCTCAACCTGATCCAGCAATCCAGTAACATGGCTCAAACGAACCTACAAGCACCCCCCAATTGGGAAGCTCCCCCTCACGGCAAGCTAAAACTCAACTTGGATGCGACTCTAGACAAAACCAAATGCAAAGTAAGAGTGGGAGCTATAATCCGTGATTGGGAAGGCCATGTCAAAGGTACCTTGAGAATGACTCACAACCTTTTCCCTGATCCCATTCTAGCAGAAGCTTAAGTAGTCCTTCAAGCAGCACTCTTTTGCAAATCATTAGGAGCACAAAACATAATTATGGAAAGTGACTTCTTACAAGTGGTCAACTATCTACAATCCCACTCAGAGTCAGACTCCTATGTTGGCACACTGATCAAAGACATCAAAACAACTCTCAACTCCTTCACACCATGGTCTGTAAGACACACGAGGAAGCTTGTAACAAAGTAGCACATGTGTTGAGTCGTGAAGCTCTTAACATTACTGATAGCATCCTCCTAACTGATGCTATCCCCTTTTGTATACAAGCTATATTATAATACAAAGCAGCAACTTTTATTTTCAAAAAATAAAAACAATATATGGCAAAAAAGGGTATAACAAGCTCAATATTCAACACAAAGTGGGAAGAAAAAGGAAATTATGGTTGAATGTATGTATAAAAAGAATTAGTTATTTTTATAAATTTTGAGATTAGTGTTATGTTCATGTTTATGGAAGTGATGAAAGACAAGAAAAGATGTAAGAAAATAACTCTTTTTTAACATATGTGCTTTTAGTATTTGTAAAATGGTCAATCCGTTCAAGATACAAAAAATTTTGGGATATTCTTTTCCAAAAAAGTCCTGCTACTGATACCAATAAAAGCTACAGATAGTTTGGACCGACAAGTGCAAATGCACTTTTTTATTTTAACAATTTGTTATACATCTTTAAATATTTTTTTAAAAAAGCCACAAATTGATTAATAATTATTTTTTTAACCATTAAGTAAAAAAAATAAAAATTGGTCACTTTTGTCGGTAATCATTCTCGGTTCAAATAGTTTTTTCCTTTCCAAAATTTTCTCTAGAAGTTAGTTTTGATATTTTTAAAGAAAAGTCATTTGTCTATAAAAAAATTTTATAAAAATAAATTTATAAATTGATGTGATTTAATGTTGTGTCAAATTTTACAATTTGTCTACAATATTTTGTCAAATCTGTTTTACAGTAAAATAAATTCTTTTTCAAATTATAGTAAAAGGATTTGCAATTTTGTTCCATTTCATGTAACAAGTCAAAGAACAATAATTTGTAAATTCTCTTTATAAAAAATATTTTAAGTATAAATTTTTTTTATAAAAATAAATTCATAAATTATCTCCTGATCTAATATGTCAAATTGTAAAATTATTATTATTATAAAATAAATCATATAAAATCGTATGGATTTATAAATTTAATTTTATAAAATATTTATTTTTGTGCATTCCTTTATAAATTCTTTCATGCATCTAATATCTGCTGCTTCTTTGTTTTTTTTTTTTTTTGAAATTTTTGTGGGACTATATTGAACCTAGGGCTATACAGAAAACCACCGAATTGGCCAGGACCGACCCCGACCGACCGTTGGAGCTCAGAACCGGCCGAAACCGGCAGGGATCCGATCGGCCGTCGGTAGTAAAATATCAAAATCGGCGTCGGTCGGTTCGGCCCCGATTTGAGCCAGCCAAAAACCAATAGACATGCTGACCGTAGCATCTGTTTTTTTTAATATATATATCATTTTTAAACGGCGCTGTTTCACTTAAATAAGTGAAACGACGTTGTTTTGATTGTTTGGTTTAGAAAAAAAATAAAGGGAACGATGCCGTTTGCCAGGGCTTATTCATATCCCCAGATGGCTAGACCCGTTCAAGTCTTCGACCTTTCCATCTTCTTATCC
Source organism: Pterocarya stenoptera (assembly GCA_003123785.1). Taxonomy (NCBI): domain Eukaryota; kingdom Viridiplantae; phylum Streptophyta; class Magnoliopsida; order Fagales; family Juglandaceae; genus Pterocarya; species Pterocarya stenoptera. The sequence goes on from QEOT01000645.1 coordinate 202,975, forward strand.
CAGCCTCTAGGTATCCTCATTCCATCTGCCGTCATTCGATTTCGAGTTAGTGAGCCACTAGCCAGGGCCAAATAAGTCAGAACTGCTTCGCACCGTCCGGCGTCCAGGACTCCACACCATCCACCGATCCACGACTCCACGCCTTAGCAGTCAGCACTGCTTCGCACCGTCCAGCGCAGCCTCCACTGATCCACGTTCCTCCGGCAAAGTGCAAACGGCGCAACCTCTACATTAATTCTTCTTTCCTTTTTTTTTTGTATAAATTAATTTTATATAAAATGAAATGTTGGGTGCACCGTGCACACTGCATACCTGGCTTGAGAAATAATCTTAGATTAGACTTGATTAGCATTTATTAAGAACATTCTTTAATTGCATTCTTTGATTAACATTTTAATTTTGTTGAAATTATTTTTTGATAAGTGGTTGTCCCGTTGTTGTATTGGGGTCTAGGGTTAGTGATTGGGTTTTCTGGTTTGGGATGATGAATTTATGATGAACATTAACAATGAACACCATGTTGATGAATGCTTTGTACAAGTGATGGATTTTTGATTTTGATGGACAGTTTTGTTATAAATTTAAAATGATTCTTAAAATAATTTGTGAGGTTTATGAGAATCTAAAATATAGATTAGAATCTTAGATTTGTGATGTTTGCCATGTTGCAAACTAGCTACTGTGTTAGTGAGACAATTGTATTGATTTTTTTGTTCTTTCTCTGTTTAACATGTTAGATGGATTCTTCGTCAAGTTCGATTGATCTTGAGGTGAACTCCCAAATACCAAAACCCTCGGCCTCAAGTACCTCTAGTAATAATTGTCCACTTCCTAAGAAACGGAAGGAAAATGATCCATCAATTGTTTGGGACCATTTTACAAAAGTAGAGGGTTGTTCCGTATATGATCCTAAGGCCAAGTGTAATTATTGTAGCAAAATATACGCTTGCCACTCGAAGAGGAACGGAACTTCAACCATGCAAAATCATCTACCTTCATGTCTCAAAAATCCTCATAAGCCTGGGCCTTTAGATAAATACCAAACAACATTGGCAGGTGAGGCATCTTTGGAGGGGTTTGGAGAGAGTGATAGTGGTTTAAGAAATCTTGTAACCCATAAATATAGTGAGGAGGCTGTGAGGTTGGCACTTGCGAAGATGATAATCCTCGATGAGTTACCATTAGAATTGTTGAAGGGCAATGATTTAAGAAGATAGTTTGGTTGCTTGAACCTAGATTTAAAGTGCTATGTTGAGTGATGGTTGGAAAAGATTGTATGAAACTATTTGGACCTGAAAATGCCAAACTTAAAAAATTGTTTAAAGATGAGGGAATGAGGATTTCATTAACTACCGATACGTAGACATCGGTTCAAAATTTGAATTATATGTGCCTAACGGCACATTTCATTGATAGTGATTGGAAATTGTAAAAGAAAATCATTAATTTTTGTTTAATCCCTAATCATCGAGGGGATACTATTGAAAAATATGTTGAATCATGCCTCCTTCATTGGGGCATTGATAAGATATTTACTATTATTGTGGATAATGCTAGCTCAAATAATACTACAATTGCATATTTGAGGCATTTTTTAACGAAGAATATGTTGGAAGGAAAGTATATGCACATGAGATGTTGTACTCATATTCTGAACCTTGTAGTGAATGAGGGTCTTAAGGAGTGTGATGATGCCATTACAATGGTTAGAAATGCGGTTAGATATGTGCGCTCCTCCCCTGCAAGGTTAGACAAGTTTAAGAGATGTGCTGAAAATGAGAAAATTGATTGTAAAAAAATATTGTGCCTTGATGTGCAAACCTGATGGAATTCAACTTACATGATGTTGGAGGCTGCTGAGAGATTTGAGAAGGCTTTTAGGCGGATGGAGAGTGAGGACTACAATTTTCTCTCATACTTTAAGGATGGAAACATTGGGCCTCCTAGAGCCGACGAGTAGGAGTCATTGCGGGTTTTTGTGAAATTTTGAAGATGTTTTATGATGCCACTTACCTATTTTCTGGATCTTTATATGTCACAGTAAACACAAATTTTTTAGAGATTTGTAGGCTCCAAAAAGAGTTAGTTAGGCTGAGTGAGAGTGATAATACTTGTTTGATGAGCATGGCCATAAGTATGATAATTAAATTTGATAAGTATTGGGGTTCATTGGATAAGATGAATTTGTTGTTGTTGATTGCAGTTGTCCTTGATCCACATAGTAAGTTGGGGCTTCTTACTTTCCACTTGAAAAAAATTTATGATGAGAATTGGGCTGAAGATTTGTTGTCGAGGGTGACACATTTATTATCATACATGTAAGTGAAGTATAATGCGATGTTCAGTTCTAACTCGACTAGTAGAGAACATGTTTCCCCTCCGGCATCTGCATTTCCAAATGATACTGAAGGCAATCATGAGTCACAACTTTTTTATGAGTAGTTGCAAGCATTGACTGGCTCTGGATCTATAGCTACCAAATCTGAGACAGATCGGTATTTATTAGATGGATGTGAGGCATTCAGCTAATCTTTTGACTTGTTGAATTGGTGGAAAGTGAATGAGCCTAACTATCCTATGCTTGCGAGGATTGCACGAGACGTGCTAGCCATGTTTGTTTCCACTGTTGCATCAGAGTCAGCATTTAGTACGGGAGTTCGTGTACTTGATCCTTTTCGGAGTTCATTGTCTCTGAAAACTGGTGAGGCACTTATTTGTACTTAGAATTGGTTGCGACATCCCTCAACACCAATTGATATTCAAGACTTCATGGATAATGTAGAGAGTTTTGTAGTAGAATCTGGTGATGTATTTTTTTCATTCAATTTTCATATTCATTTACTTTTATAATTTATTTTTTATTTTTTTCATTATCCTAATTTATTAATATTGATTATTTGATTTTTTCTATATAAAGTTAGGAGTATCGTTCATCTCAACTATTGATGACTGAAGAGTCAAAGACCGCATTGACCATTGGGAATCTTCAAGAATGAAGATTTGTGAAGTTTTATTCAAGACAGTTGTTATTTATTGCTTACTTGTTTAACACAATTTAGTTTTGTTTGTAATTTGTAATGTGTATTAAACATCTAGTGGAGTTTATTTTATTTTATTTATTTATCTAGTAATTAGTATATAAGAATATAAGATATTAAGACTATAAAGTATTAGTATATATGCAGTAGTTATTAGTTAGTAGTTATTAATAGTATATACATATTACATGACATTACAAATTTATAAATAAAAAGAAATTGAATATATAAAATTATAATATCATAAAATTTCTTAAAAAAAGTTTAAAATATAAATGATTTAGAATAATAAATTATTAAATCGAGCTCAAAAAGATATTAAATTGGGTCTAAATAAGCTAAAAAGAATGATCCAAACAGGTCCAAAAAAGATGACCCCAACTGTTCCTCGGTAAACCGACCGTGAACCGGCCAGTTCTATCCTATATAAGATCGGTTTTCGGCTGATTTTATAAAAGAAAAAGATCTCATCGGTCGGTTTGATTTTGGCCAAAACCGAACCGATGGGTTGGGTTTTCAGCCCTAATTGAACCTGACCCTCCTCGGTCCTTACACTTCCGGCTCCCGCACTCAGGTTTCACGCCGAGAACAGAAAGAGCGGCAAGAAAATGGGATCAACCCTTGACTGACGAAGATATCCAAGCTATCGACGCCACCATCCAATCCGCTCCTTCCTCCTCTCTCAGCAAGAAACGACGGTCTAGTCCTGACGCGCGAAACGACCCCGAAGAATCACGCCCCCCCAAAACCTTGCGCCAATTGCCGAGTTCCCTTCTAAAAGAGAGCGGCAAGAAAATGGAGTGGGATCAACCCTTGACTGACGCAGATATCCAAGCTATCGACGCCGCCGCCATCCAATCCACTCCTTCCTCCTCTCTCAGCAAGAAACGACGATCTAGTCCTGACGCGCGAAACGACCCCGAAGAATCACGCCCCCCCAAAACCTTGCGCCAATTGCCGAGTTCCCTTCTCGCCCTCCAACATCCAAATCCACTTCTGTCCCCTTGTCAGGGTATTCATAAATCATATCTACAATGCATACTTATACTTTATTTATTCACTTATTTTCTTTTCCGTTTGTTGTTTGATTTTTGGGAAAGTTACGGTAGGAGGTAAAAGATACGATGTTTGAATATTTGTTTGATTTTGTTTTCTGAGGTAGCGAATACGAGGATGAGATACCCAGTGATGAAGTTTGGGGGTCGCATTTTGTACAGCCGGACATCCATAGAGGTAGAAAACGCTGCAAAGGAGCTTTTGAAGAATCTCGAATTGGAGAAAAGAGAATCGGGTCAAGTCGTTCTTGGACTTGATATCGAGTGGCGACCCACTTTTAAAAAAGGTCAGTTCGGTGCATATCCATTGAAGGTAAATGAGTCATTGCTAATTTTCTTACACAGTAGCACTCAAATTTTACGGAAGGCTGTCTGATTTTGGGCGCTGGAACTAACCGTACAAGGTCTATAGCTATTAACAAGTAATCAGTAATGCTGTTTAATATTGGTAATTTGAATTTAATACCTTTTCTGTATCCTCAATGAGTTTAATTACTTCTGAAGCTCAGTGGAGTTGGTAAGAAATTACGAGGACTTAGTTTGGATGGTGGGAAAGGATTAATGTTGGGAATGGAATGGAGATAGTACTTTCTCTTGTATGTGTTTTGCGGTCCTACTTACGCAACTGTTGATTTCTCGTTGTTTATAATACTATCATTCCTATGCTGGAGTAAATTCTTACATGTCCGCCAAGAGTTGGAGTTGGGTCTTAACGTTAGTTTTGGTACCCATTTCCAATCCTTGGTCTAGCACCTGGGCAGACAGAATAATGAACCCAATTTTTATTTTTATTTTTGGTAAGTAAAATAACATTTTATTTAGAGTAGATAGGCATAGTCCAAGTACACAGGAGGTATACAAACAGTAACACCTAGTTACAAAAACTAGGAGCTAGAGAGATACAAGAAACTCATTAAAGCAAGCTCCATTAAGGATAGGTTTGGGGGCAAACACAAGATGAGATTTCTCATCTTCATCTCATCTCATCATTACATTTTTTCAAATCCCCATACAAAATATAATAAACAATTCAACTTTTTCAAATCTCAATATAACTTTTTCAAATTTCAATTCAACTTTTTCAAATCTCAAAACTAAAAAATAATATTTTAAACTTTAAAGCAAAACACAAATTTCTCATCTCACCCCCCAAACCTATCCTAAAAACACAAGATGAAGCCCAAAGAAATAAAGTACGGAAAAAGAAACTTCTAAGCTCATCTAGAGAATGCTCCTTATTTTAAAAAATCCGACCATTCATTTCAAGCCATAAGCACCACATGATACATAGAGAAATCATTTTCCAAACATCAGCATTTGGTGAGTTAGCATTACACCATTACCGACAAGCAAACAAATCAACCCACCTCTTGGGTGATGGGCATCACCCAAACAATACCCATTCTATTAAAGATCTCTCCCATAACATCTTTGCCATCTCACAGTGAAGTAAAAGATGATCCACCGACTCCTCGTTTCTCTTATACATATAACACCAATCCATTACAACGAGACCCATTTTTCTCACGTTATCCATAGTCAAAATTGTTCCTAGAGATTTAGTCCAACCAAAGAAAGTAATCTTAGGCAGCACCATAAATTTCCAAATACACTTCCAAGGGAATGAAGTATAATTTGACTGGACAAAGCCTTGTACAAAGATCATCCTGTAAACTTCCTACTCCTGGTATTCATTCAAAGCATCCTGTCTACTACATTATTGTCAATATGCAATATACAATTAATTGAGAAAATAAGAATAGCTTCAATTTTTCAATCATTTGCAACTCTAATAAAACGAACATTTCATAGTGGGGAACCACTAGAACAATCCAATAACTCAGACACCGAAGCCTCCTGATCAAGAGCCAATCAAAAGAGGGAAGGAAACATGGTCTTAAGAGTTGAGTCACCACACCAAAAGTCGTGCCAAAGTCTGATCTTGGATCCATTGCCAATTGCAAAACTAATAAATCGAACCTCCCTTCCTGATGTAAACCCGCAGGAATGGAATTCCTTGAATCTCAATCAATTTGAAAATTCACCCAAAAAAGCTAAAATCAAGTCAATGGATGGAGAATCTAGACTCGTTGAGGACTCGTTTCAAGAACCTAGATTATATTAAAATCTATATCCGTTGAAGAACCTGTCTCAAGAACTCAGATTATAAGGAGGAATGTCATAAAGGTTGTGATTTATCTTTGATAAGTTTAAAAGGAATTGAGTCTACTGAAACGTGCTTTAGGTCCAAACTCTCTCTGTACGTAAAATCCTAAGGAAACCGCCCCACCCTTGCCGGCGAGTGACCTCTCATCGACGTCACAGATAAAGCCGACAGGCTCCGGTGACTTCAATGATCTGTCCAGCGTCGGTCCTGAGGAGAGAGAAAACGCCCGAAGCGTGAAAACCCTAAGGAACTAGATCTGCTGCCACCCACCCTGCCGGCTAGAGACAGCACACCGTCGTCACAGAAAAAGCTGACCGACCTCGGTGACTCCGCTGAGGGACGTCCGGTGTTGGTCCAACCTCCGGAGTCCGAGATCTCGCTGTATTGTCTCTCAGAGTACTTCGACGATCCTTCTGAAAGCTCCGTTGGTCGTGTCGTCGACTCAGAAAAGCTTTGGCGAGTACTCCGGTGTCTCCTGTAAGCACGATTTGCAGCTGGAGTCCAAGACAACTCTGCTGCTTGCAGTGAGCACGAACTGGAGTCCAGACATCTCTGCAGTGCTTGCAGCTCCCAACGGACTTCTGATTTGGTTTCTGAGATGACGAATGGTTGTTGAAGAAGGGGAGTGGGCCAGTAAGGGTTTTTCTATGAAGTTGGTCATAGAATTTAAATCCCTTACAATGGTGAAGAAGGAGAGCATGTTGACCATTACTGAAAGGAGTCAAAGGGTGATATCTAATTTGGTTCTGGGTTCGACAACAGTATAGTGGCTAGCCAAGGCCATGGAAGCGTGCACTAAGGATAAGAAACAAGATTTTTTCTCCACTATCCGGGAAGGTCGATGCAGTTTCACGGTGCATCGCTACTCGAATGCTCGAGGACGTTATATGGCGGTGGAGGAGTATGGTGGTGGGGGGAGGAGGAATTTTATTTTCGTTCTTAAAGAGGGGGGCAGTGGCTGGAGAAGGATGGGGGAGATGCTGCGTCATTTTTCCTTTGGAAAGAGAGGGAGTGAAGGCTTGGAAGGACAAGGTGCTGTAGGTGGTGTGGCAAGGAGGGAGAACTTGGAGAAAGACCCAAGTACATCCTCGGTGGCGAGGCAATCCTATGTGGCAGCTTTAAAGACGGGTCATGCTTTGGGAGTTCAGAGTGTGGGGGGTATGCAAATCACGCCTCAGGACTAGCTTGTCAAGATGCACAATTCTTTAAAGGAGATGGAAACCCAACTTGTCGAGTTGAAGGCAACGATAACTTTCTTGTCTACGAAAATAGACCGGCTTTCAATTGGAGGCAATAGGGTAGTAAGAAACATGATAGGTCCGAATCCTTTAAACTTAGAAAAAGGAAAACAGAAGATTGGATTTGGCCCTGTCCCTATAACAAGATCCAGGAGAGTATGGCGGGTCAAAAGGAAATCTGAGTTATTTGAAGCGGGGTCTACATTGGGTATTGGCGTAGAGACATCAGTAATGGAATGTCATTTGCCTTGTGTAACACAGGATAGATCGATAGTCAGTATTACACCCTTGGTCCTTAAAGAAACTATGGCTCCCTCGTCAAAATTGAAGGAAAATGGTGTATTGTCAAGGTCTGAAGGAGATGTAGGATCCATTATCACCCCATAGGTGAAGGGACTTGCTGTCACCCCAAAATCTCCAATGGGGACCCCGATACCATTGGAGAGAACCAATGGAGTTACTGGAGAACTAATGAATTTGGCGTTGGTGCCTTATGTAGAGGAATGTCTAGAGTCGGGAGTGCAGTTAGATACTGTGGCTCCCCTGGTCTATCTTCCTCCAATAGCGGATTGGATTTTGCCTAAAGTTAATGAGATTCAGCAGTTTATGGGAATTTCACATGGAGGATGTGAAGACCAATTTAAAGAACTAATTACTACGATCAAGGTAAGCTGCATGTTTGAAACCAAATCAAGTTTTAAGAAAAGCAGGGAGTTATGTATTTTTTCGACAATCGACTATGACGCTAAGGGTGGTAGCTCAACTAGAGGGATGTCTAAGGGGAGGGCATTGTGAAGACGGGAATCAAGGTGTTAGGGTTGATGTTTGGGTAGAGTTTTAGTTCTACGAGAAACTAGGGGTTGGGGCCGGGTCTGATGTATTTTGGGTTTTTTTTTTATGGGTTTTTTGGGTCATTAGGGGCTTGTTGGGTCATTTTGGGCAAAGTGTTTTCGTGTATACATTCAGTGTATTTGGTTTCTCCTTTTGATATATACAATATTTTTATTTATATAAAAAAAGACAAGTTTAAAAGTTCAATTAAGAACAAGAGGAATAAACTCAACTCACAATGAAAATTCAATATTGTCTAACCCTTAAAATGAGGTTACAGTAATTCCGCTACATTAACTTCTTGAAACCCTAGTTCCTAAAAAGTAACTTTCCAAATAAGCCATTGATCACAATATAAGGCCTTCCCAAAACTTTAGTTTATAAGAAATAAGACATATGTGGGTCAAACATCCTCAAGTCCACTTATTCTAAGCTAATAAAAAAATATCATTTAACAAATTGAAAGCTTTCAATAACAATAGGTCCAAACAATAACTTTAAGTCATATTTTCTACAGCTTGTATCAAGTGAATCAAAACTAACTCTCCTTCTGTTAAACCCATCTTGAGTGTTGGGCTCTTGCTAGCTTCATCCCATGTGGATTGCATCAATCCTTGCATTACTTTCTTGATCTTCTTGGCTATTGATCTTGTAATTGGCTTATCTGGAACTTGCAAGAGATCTTTAAGATTAGGCCCACATTGGTTCCTATCATTCCCCCTCTCCTCATAAGGATTTGACCTCGAATCTTCACCTACATTAAAAGGAGAAAGATCAGAAACATTAAAAGTAGCAGAAACATTATACTCACTTGGAAGGTCCACTTTATATGTATTGTTATTAATTTTTTCAAGAATTTGGAAATGTCCATCTCCTCAAGAATGCAACTTAGTCCTTCTATGGGCGGAGAATCTTTGCGCATATGAATCCAAACCCAATCTCTTGGTTTAAAGATGACATGCCTTCGCATTTTATTGGCTTGCGAAGCAACCCTTTCATTCTTTTGGGCAATTTGAAGTCATACCCTCTCATGAAGTGATTTCACCAACTCCGCCTTCTTTTGTCCATCCAAGCTACTCTTGCCATCAACAGGTAAAGACATCAAATCTAAAGGAGTAAGTGGATTAAAACCATAAACAATTTCAAAAGGAGAATATGAAGTACTAGTATGCATGACAAACAATCCTCTCAAGTTTTTAAATTCTTATGAACAACAGTGCGTAAAAGCTGAGTTAAAGTCCTATTAACTACTTCAATCTGACCATTAGTCTGCAGATGACAAGTAGTAGAAAATAAGAGCTTAGTATCTAATTTTCCATACAACACATTCGAAAAATAGTTAAGGAATTTAACATCCCTAGCAGAAACAATACTCCTAGGTACACCATGGAGTCACACTATTTCCCTGAAAAACAAGTCAGCTATTTTGTGGTATCATTTATTTTATAGCATGGAATGAAATGTGTCCTCTTACTAAATCTATCCACAACTACAAAATAGAATCTCTACCCTTTTTTTTTTGTCCTAGGCAGCTCCAAAACAAAGTCAATAGATATGGCTACCCATGACTTAATAGGAACGGGTAAGGGTGTATACAACCCATGTGGCAAAACCTTAGATTTGGCCTTTCTATATGTAATGCACTTGCCACAAATGCGATTGACATCTCTCTTCATCTTAGGCCAAAAGAAATGTTCATGCAAATGTCTAAAGTTTTCTTGTTACCAAAGTGTCCCATTAATTCCCCACTATGTGCCTCATGCACTAATAACTCACGCATAGAACAACTTTGGCACACAAAATTTACTTTTTTTTAACAAATAATCATCATACTTGTAAAACTTACCAAATGCCGCCTTATTACATGCCATATACACATAAGAAAAATCAGCGTCAGAGGCATACATGTCTTTCACATATTCAAACCCAAGCATTTTAGCACTCATAGAAGTAAGAAGAACATACTTCCGGAATAAAGCATCAGCAACAATATTCTTCTTATTATCGAATGACATATGGAAATGTCTCAATGTATTCCATCCACCTAGTATGCATTTTATTCAATTTACCTTAACCTTTGAGATGTTTTAATGATTCATGATCGGTGTGGATCACAAATTCTCTATACTACAAGTAGTGCTACCAAGTCTCCAAAGCACGGACGAGAGTATAAAGTTCGTTATCATAAGTATGGTACTTCAGGGACGCCCCACTTAGCTTCTCACTTAAGAAGGTAATGGGTCGCCTATCTTGCATCAAAACGACTCCAATCCCTATTCCTGAGGTATCACATTCAATCTCAAAAGTTTTGTTAAAGTCAGGTAATGCTAACACAGGTGCAGAGCACAATTTTTCCTTAATAGTGGCAAAAACATTCTCTTGATCAACCTCCCATTGAAACTCAACATTTTTTTAATTACTTCAGTGAGTGGTGTAGCAATGGTGTTAAAATCTTTAACAAAACGCTGAACAAAGCTAGCTAAGCCATGAAAACTTTTTACCTCAGTGATTCTTTTTGGCGTTGGCCACTCCTTGATGGCCTTGACTTTCTTTTCATCCACTTCAATACCTTTTGTACTAACAACATAACCAAGAAAAATAACTTTTTCCATGCAAAAGGTACATTTCTTGAAATTAGCATACAACTTTTCACATCTCAACACATATTTCAAATGCTCAATATGTTCATTTAAGTCCTTACTGTACACTAGGATATCATCAAAGTACACAACCACAAACTTGTCTATGAACGTACGTAAGACATGGTTCATTAATCTCATGAAAGTATAAGACGCATTTGTAAGTCTAAATGACATAACCAACCATTCATAAAGCCCATACTTAAGTCTTAAAAGTAGTTTTTCATTCATCACCATTTTTCATTCTAATTTTGATGGTACCCACTTTTAAGATCAATTTTACTGAAAATACATGAGCCATGCAATTCATCAAGCATATCATCTAATCTAGGAATGAGATGGCGATACTATACTATGATATTGTTGACCGTGTTGCAATCAACGCACATCCTCCACGTCTCATCCTTCTTTGGCACTAGTAGCATTGGTACTGCACATGAGCTCATGCTCTCCCTAACGTATCCCTTACTCATCAAATCCTCAACTTGCCTTTGAAGCTCCTTCGTCTCCGCTAGATTACTCTTATAGGCTGGTCGGTTTGGAATAGCAGCCCTGGGCACAAAATCAATCTAGTGTTCAATGCATATAATGGGTGGCAACCCATTAGGTATCTTTTCTAGAAATACATCCTCAAACTCCTACAACAAAGAAACAGTCAAACTAGGAAGAGACTGGGTAGTTTTATCAAGATTAAGATAAGACTCTTTATAGACAAGAAAAATCATAGGTCGATCTTCGAAGAAAGCCCTCTTAACCTCTCTCTTGCATACAAATTCACTTTTGTCTTCCATTTTCTCTCTGCAGATTTTCTTTCCTTTTTCTCTCGTGGCTCCACTCTTTTTTTTTTTTTACTCTTAGCCACCTCTCTACTTTCTTTTCACTTTCTTTTTTGCTCATTTTCACTCCCACTCTTTCTTTTTTGATCACTCTCATTTTCACTATTTTTTTTTATCGCTCTCATTTCATTCTTTCTTTTTTGAGCAACCTCACTTTTCAGTTTCAGTTGGTCCTCATAGATCTGGGTTGGAGTTAAAGAAGCAAGCTTGATTGTTTTGCCCTCCTTTACAAAGTTGTACATGTTCTTGAACCCATCATGTGTCACACTCCTATCATACTGCTACGGCCTTCCTAACAAAATATGATCAGTATGCATAGGCACAACATCACAAAGTACCTCATCCTGATACTTTCCAATTAAAAAAATAACTAACACTTGTCTATCCACCTTAATCCCTTCACAATCATTCAACTATTGCAATTTGTATGGTCTAGAGTGTTTTAAGGTTGGTAAATTTAATTTCTTAACCAAAGTGGTGCTAGCCACATTAGTACAATTCTTCCATCAATGATCATACTACATACCTTATTATTGACATGACATCTAGTATGGAAAATATTCTCTCTGTTGCTATCCATCATCTACTTTAATGTGTGTATTGAGAGCACGCCTGGCAACAAGAGACTCACCTGTCACAAGGTATACCACTCCATCATCATCACTAGCATCAACCAACTCGGGCACATCATTACTATCATTCTCACCCTCAGTCATCACCTCCTCATTGTCACGTATAATCATCACCCACCCGTTTGGACATTGAGAAGCGATGTGCCCTGAACCTAAACATTCAAAGCATTTAATATCTCTATTTCGTGAAAGTTGAGATTCTATTTTGGGTTTGTTGCTAGTTCCCTTATATTTTCCCTTAGGTAGTTCGGTCTTTTTCTTTGCTTCAGCTGGATCATTCCTATCCCACTTTGATTTTCAATTAGTGCTAGAAACTGAAGTGTACTTTGCTGTCCCTTTTCTCTTTAACTGCCTCTCCACCTTCATTGCCATATACACCATGTCCTCAATCTCTACATAATACTGCAATTCAATTACATTGACAATATCCCTATTCAAACTATTAAAAAATCTAACCATGGTGGCCTCCCGGTCCTCCTCTACATTAGCTCGAATCATTGCCGCCTCCATCTCCTTATAGTAATTATCCACACTTCTAGACCTATGTATAAGATTTTTGAACTTTTGGTAAAGGTCCCTATAGTAGTGGCTAGGTACAAATCTCTACCTCATGAGAGCTTTCAACTCTCTTTATGTCTCTATAGGCCTCTCATAATTACTCTTCCTATTGGTCACTAATTGATCCCACCAAATAATAGCATAATCAGTGAACTCAATTACCGTCAACTTCACTTTCTTCTCCTCAAAGTAATTATGATAATCAAACAAAAACTCTATTTTTTTTCTCCTACTCTAGATAAACCTTAGGACAGTTCTACCTTGCAAAAATGGTATTTTTATTTTGATGCTCCCAAAATCTATCTACACCATCCCGACCCCCTAGGTTCCCCTTAAGTCATCTTTTACGCCTAACTCTTTTATGTCTACCCGACCCAACTTTAGATGCTAAGTCTTTATCATCCTCACCATCTCCTTCATTCTCATACTCATTTTCAATCCTAGGCTCATGTCGCCTCCTATCTCTCCCACCTCGCAGATTTCTAATTGCTGCTTTTTGATGATCCATCATATCCCTCACTTCACCTAACACAAAGTTCAACCGCTCAAACTGTTGTTGCATGGCTTGCAACACAAATGATGAATTATCTTCCATCCCCTTTGGTGATGAGTCACTCCTATGAGACATTGTGATGTGCTGCACAAAAAGAATGTTAGTGGAAAACCTCACACTCCCTTACGTGTTTACATTCGAATAATGACACGCCACTCGTGTTTTACTCTTAATTGACTTTTTTTTCAATAACAGTCCCACTCTCTTGCCTTTTATCTCAAGAGTTTTCTCACTTAAGTTCTTTAAGAACTAATTGAACTCAATTAAGACAAAGCAACATTGTTTTATCCTAATTAGTAATTAGGTCCAAGAAAAAAGAACAACAGAAACATGGAAGGAATAAAAAACGACACGAGAATCAATGAAATTATAAGAATGAAAGAGTAACTATAAGACAAGATATCAACTATAATGATGTATGCAGCCCTTTTGATGATAAGGCTTAAGAAAAAATTTTGGATTTTCTATACCCTCTTTCTTACTTTGGATGATTTTTTTTTCTTTTCTTTTCACCAACTGATTTGATCACAATTAAAAGAATAAACAATTGACAAAACTCTGACAATAACTCAAAAATCCTAAAATAAGTGATATACGGCAGCCCTTAGAACAATGAAATTCGGCACCCACCTCTTTTTTTGGTAACCCTAGAACAATAAAACCCTAGAATTAAATATGCAAGAAATAAAAGATGGAATCAGACCTGATTGGAAACCTTGTTCTGAATACCAAATGATGTGAATCCGCAGGAATGGAATCTCTTAAAACCCAATCAATTTGAAAACTCACCCAAGAAAGTCAAAATAAAGTCAATGGATGGAGAATCTAGACCCATTGACAACTCGTTTCAAGAACCAAGATTACAAGGAGGAACGCCACAAGGGTTGTGATTTACCTTTAATAAGTTCAAAAGTTCAATAAAAAATAAAAGGAGTAAACTCAACTCACAATGAAAATTCAATATTGTCTAACCTTTAAAATGAGACTACAAAGAAATTTAAATAAAAACCTAATTAAAACTCTAACCAAAATAAAGTCATTTCTCCAAAAAATACTCCTGTATGAATAGTGTCGCGCTACAGTAATTCGGCTACAATAACTTCTTGAAACCCTAATTCTTAAAAGGTAACTTTCCAAATAAACCCTTGACCACAATACAAGGCCTTCCCAAAACTCAAATTCATAAGAAATAAGATATATGTGGGCCAAGTATCCTCAAGCCCACTTATCTAAACTAATAAAATAAATCTTTTAACAAATTGGAAGCCTTTAATAACATAGGCTCAAACAATAACTCTAAGGGCTGGTTTGGGGCACAAGAATTCTCATCTCATCTCAACTCATCATTACACATTTTTCAAATTTCCATACAAAATATAATAAACAATTCAACTTTTTCAAATCCCAATACAACTTTTTCAAATTCCAATTCAACTTTTCCAAATTCCAAAATTAAAAAATAATATTTTAAAATTTAAAACAAAACACAAGATTCTCATCTCAACCCCCAAACCTCCCTGCTCATGTCTTCTATAGCTTGTATCAAGTAAATCAAAATTGGTTCTCCTTCTTTTAAACCCATCTTGAGTATTGGGCTCTTGCTAGCTTCATCCCAAGTGGATTGCATTAATTTTTGCATTGCTTCCTCAATCTTCTTGGCTCTTGATCTTGTAATTGGTCCATCCAGAACTTGCAAAGGATCTTTAAGACTAGCCCACCTTGGTTTCCATCATTCCCTTCCATTTCTTATCTTCTTCCACAAACTTATGCCATATGCACTTCTCACTTCATTTGAACATCAACCCTCTCGCAAACTCCCATACTTCATATCAATAATAATCTTCCATAAAGACTCCCCCTCCTAATGGTACCTCTATAACCATTTCCCAAGAGTATCTTATTAAAAATCCTCATATTTGGAATTCCCAACCCTCCACTAGATATTGGTGTACATACTTTATTCCATTTAAGGAGGTGGAACCTCTCCAACTCCTCCCCACAAAAAAGCTTGAAAAATCTGCTCAATTCAATTAGCCACACTTGTTGGCAAAGGAAAAAGGGATAAAAAATAGGTGGGAAGATTAGAGAGTGTACTCTTAATAAGAGTGGCTCTTCCCCCTTTGACAGATACAACCTTTTCCAGCCAGCCAATCTCCTCTCAATTTTCTCCACAGCCCTGTCCCAATTAGCTTTAGCCTTGAAGTAAGCCCCAAGTGGAAGACCCAAGTATTTCATTGGCAAAGAAGCAACCTTTCAGCCCAAAATACTTGCCAGCCTTCTAATGTTCCTGACTTCGCCCAACTCCACCATCTCAGAGTTCTCGAATGAACCCAATTTTGTTTGAGATTCAATTCAATTGAACAAGCAAGGGTTTTTATTTGTACTTTGTTTTTTTTTTTTTTTTTTTTGGGCCTGCCGCGCCCCCCGCCCTTTGGGGGGGGGGGGGGCATTAAATTATTAGCATAGAATATTTTTGCTGGGTCATTTCTTTAAACCTTATAGACTCTGCAGGTGTCGCGGCTAATAAGGCTGCAGTTATGCAGATATGTGGGGACACTACTCATTGCCATGTGATGCATATTTTTCATTCTGGGATTCCTCAAAGTTTGCAATTACTGCTTGAGGATCCTACACTCTTGAAGGTTTGTAATTTTTAACATATCTAAACTCTTAACAAAAAAATGTCATGCATTTGCCTCGTGAATATATGTGCTCTTCTTCTATTTGTTTTATAAAGCTGGATTACATTCGCTTTCTGGGACAAAATAATTTTTGGTACGTGCACAGGTTGGAATCGGCATTGGTAATGATGCTGTCAAGATTTTTAAAGATTATTGTATATCCATAAAAGCTGTGGAGGATCTTTGTTGTCTAGCAAAGCAAAAGCTCGGTGGACATTCCCAGAATTGGGGTCTTGCATCCCTAACCAAGATGCTTATATCCAAAGAGGTCATCCTTCTCTTCTCTCTAATTCTGTGCCATCTGCAATTCTTGATTGCTTATATTTATTACTCTCTTGGAATCTCAACAAGTTGCTGAACCAGATGGATGGAAATTGCACCATATCCACTAGTATTTCTCTTAGAAGACCTATTCACACTAATAAGAATGGTTTCTGTTCTAATTAACACAGAGGTAAACAGTTTGGATTGGATCTCATTGTAGTTTCAGAAATTTGCAGCTTCATAAGCCCAGAAGAATTAAGCTGGGAAATTGGGAGAAAATTGATCTATCGAATGCGCAATTAGAGTATGCTGCCACAGATGCTTTTGCTTCTTGGTATCTCTATCAGGTCAGTAGTAATCATCACCCTCGTCTTCTTGTTCAAATAAAGAAAACTCTTACCTATGCTACATAATTTATCCTTATACAGGTCTTGAAAGGCCTGCCCAATTTTGAAGAAGTTGCTGCTGACAAAGGAATTAAGGAGTTGGAAGGCGTGAAATCATAATGATGCTCTTTGCCGTTTATATCAGATGGAGTTTTGTTCAGCACAAACATACAAAACGACATCATTATATTAATCTTTTAGGCTTTATTACCATTCTTGTCTGAGCAGTCGTGTTTGTTTCCGGCGTTTGTTGCCTTGGATGCTTCAAATTGTTATCTGGATATGAGGATCAAGTTCATGCAGCAATTTCATGATCATTTTCCCTGTAATATAATTCTCCTGTGTTTATTACCAAGTAAAAACAATGCAGTACAACTTGAGAACAAATGGAATTCGAACCCAATCCAGCTACATTGTCATATAAACATTAGTTTGCTCCTATTTACACATTAATGTAAAAAATTCCATCCGAGAGAGCATTGAGAATGAAAAAGAAAAGAGAAAAATCATAAGGCCTCTGTTAATATAAAGTTTTGTGCTGGCAAATTCTTAGTATAAAAAAAGGGTATTCAAGTCGTAATTCCTTTCAGTTAAGTTGAGATTAAATCCTTGAATACTCTTGGAGGGGAAAAAAAAAATCCCAGCATTAGTTGGATTGTTTTTAAACACAAGTCACCACCACCATCATAGTTTGAATGTCCCTTGATTTGTATTATTGGACTTCTTTCATGAGATTAAACTATGGAAGAAGTTCAAAGTTCTCAGTTTTTTTTTCTTCCCCAAATCTATTCAAAGTTCATAGTTAATGTGAAGCAGAGATAAGTTGGTCACTCTTGAGGGGATTGCAATAAATTTTATAGTCATTTTAGGGATTTTGATAATTTTTGATTTTGTTGATTGTGGTTTTTTGAGAATTTGGTCTCTGTAGAATATTTGATTTGGTTATATTTATGATAAAACATATATTCACATTTTCTACGGGTATGTATTTGGGCCTAAACTGCATTTTCATCGTCAACTCGAGGTTGAAATTCTTTTAATTTTGGAAACTTTTGCCTTAGCACTCACTTGTTTTTAAGGGGAAAAATAGTATTTTAATTTTTTTCTTGTGGTAGCACAACAAAGCTCTTGAATTGCTTAAATTTTAATATATATATATTTATATACTTTAAAAAACAATGATAAACAATTTCGGACTTCAATACATAAAACAATAATAAATAACTTAACTTTAAACTTAAATAGAAATATTTGGTCTATAAAAATTTTATAAAAGTAAATTTATAAATTGATATGTTTTGATATAGTATCGGTTTATAAATTTGTTATGTAAAATACTAAAATTCATTTATTGTTGATGTAGCACATCTTAAATTGGTAAAAATCCGGTTAGATATGAAAGTAGTGATTGAAAATTAAAGAGAAAAATGTTGTAAATCATCATTTTTTTTTTTTTGGTCCAAGATGTTTTGTCGGTGGGTGGGGGCTTGAATGAGTTTCAGAGAAGCCAAGAGGGTTGAATTTGGTTAGGATTGTCTTGGTATGAATGGATGGATGAATTGCAGGCCCCTACTTTCATTATGTGAATAATATTACTTTGATGGTCCTCCCCCTACTTTCCACTCACTAATTACCTTGTCTTTGTTGAGTTGTCAAGTCTGTTGGATCCCATTTATTGCTCTTTATTCCACTCTGCTCATGTTTAAATTTTGAATTTTTTTATTTTATTTTTAAAAAAATACTCCAAAATGACTCATTTTGATATTTGGAAAAGAAAAAAAAAATATTTATGTCCAAGAAATAATCAATAAAATATCATTTCAGATTTTCTTTTCCCTGGAAAATGACCCTATCATTGGCTAGCTGGGGCTTCATCAGATTAATATGGCTGGAGAGTTTTAAAATTGCATTAATTTTCTTAATTTCAGCCTTTTCTCAATTAATTACGGTGTCCTTAATTTTATGTTTCTTTTCTTTTATTCAACTTATTTATTTTATTTGTACAACTCAAACAAACAGAGTATGTAAAAATAATATGAGTACTAGAATATTAATTTATGGGAAAAAGATCAAAAAAGATGAATAGAATTAGATGACCAAACTTGTGCATAATTTTCAACGAATTGGAAATTGGAATCAAGGCGTTGCTTGAGCTAAAATATAAGAAATGCTAATGCAATTTTTAATGGGTTTGGGCAACTTCCAATTATAAGATTTGAAGACTTATTATATATCTATTTGAAATGAGAAATTATATTTACAGTAGTGAAATGTGTAAACGTCGCGCAATTTCTTTAAAAGAAAGTGAATAAAAATATGCAACATTACTTTTTGTTTAAAAATGATTGTGCAGCGATTATACATTCTATGACTGTATGTAGCATTACAAAGCTAGGGGTATATCGATCTTTTTTCACATATTCTTTCAATTTCTGTATGAGATATGAGGTTCTTGGAGACAAAATTAAGTTAGGTAGAGATCATTCTTTGCATCCTTAATTGTTTGGGATGTTTACTGTTTGTCTACTCAATATTGCCTCATCAATGGCGGAATTTTACCTTAAATTGACCTGGCCTATTGCTTCGAGTCGACAACGAGCTCATGATCAATTAATGGTTATTATTTGATATCGCTAATATCCTAAATGAAAAATTAGACATTTAAATTATATAAAGAATAAAAATGCATCCATTTATGTCCAACAAAATTATCCTCTTAATCCACTCAGGAAAACCAAAAAAAAAAAAATTAAATAATGGTCTTGTTATACTTTTTTTTTTTTGTATAAAAACCAACAAATTTCCTTTTGACCAATTTCTTTTTTTTTTTTTTTTATAGAAAAAAAACCCCTAATATTCTTTGTGACATCCTCGTGTGTCAAAGACTTGCAGCTGCAGCTACATGATTCTAAAAATATAGTTGGACTATGTATTATTAATATAAATTTATATACATATTTTTTTAAATCTTTGATGATTAGGTATCTTGAATTATAAATAGGACTCATGAGCAACCAAAAGTGGAAGAGGACCCGGAAGATGATCAAGAAAAACTTTCCAATTAAAAAGCTAATTTATGATTATCCATTCATTGGTTTTTATTTTAGTTAATTATTAGGGTTAAATCCCTAAGTTAATAAAAATAGATGAGTTTAATTATTTAATTTATATATTTTAATATTCTTCCCACCTAATTGCATATATATATATATATATCAGCTTCACTTTCTTTTAACAAGTGAATCTAAAAGATAAAATAATTAATTGATATGAGCGATGAAATGTGAAGTCAGAATTATAACTCGGATCATATTAAATCACTTGCGAAATCAAGAAAGCAAACACTTAAAAAAAATAGGAGGCCGTCCAAGAATCCAAGAGAGAATTTCTTCAAGTTTCTATAAGTTTTCCACTTGATACATTTTTTTTTTTAATTTTAATTTTTTTATGTTTCTTATAACATTTCTTTGTTTCCTATGATTTTTCTCAAATAATTTCAATTGTATTTTTATTAATGTCAACAGGGTATGCATTTAAATTTCTCAATAATGGCGCATGCTAGCTAGTGACAATGAGCATAGACAAATGATTTATTCATCCTCGATCCCTGGTTTTAGGGTTTACCACATGTCACGCACTAATTATTTATTATTATGAGAAGGATTTTAATTAATTGCTAATTAAGGTTCTCCCATACGTACTCTATCAGCAATGCAAAATGGATAGACATAGACATTTGTGTTTGTCCCCATATGATTAATACAAGTATACAACCTTTTGCCATTGATCAGGAAAAAATAAATAAAAAAGAAAAAAGGAAAAAGAAGAAGAAGTTTTCTTTCTCATTGCATGATTGCATGTAAAACCTTGCTTCTCCAAACAGCTGGGATACACATATCTTGCATTTGGATATTTAGATGATCTTATATTATCTGAGTTGATCTGTTAATACTAATGCTTTATGGGCTCCATTGAGACGTGTTTGTATATAAATAGGTTGAGATATGAATTTAAATTATGAAGTAGGTTGAGATGAATTTAACTTTTTTTATAAGAATTTGAAAAAGTAATAGGTTTTATCAATGATTGGTTTGAGTTTTTGAGATAAGTTGAAATGATTTCAACAATCAAACATAAGAGACCTAAAAAATAATTTCATCGGATGGTGTACTTGATGTTTTTTGATGTTTTATTAGAACGCTAAACATGAATTTTGTCGTTCTAGATTAAGGTTTGTGTATGGTTTATTTGTGAAAAGAACAATATTAGGTGTCATGGTCTCAAGTTGTATTTTTATCTTGCCTAATTATATTATATATATATACAGTTTTTTGTTTTGTTTTGTTTTTTTATGAATTTTGGCAATAATTCGAGTTGGTAGATTCTTTTGAAATTATAAGAGATCTCGATGTTATATGAAATATATATAGACACGTTGATGATCAAGATCCTTTAGAATTTATACTTGAACTCTATGAGATAAATAAAATGAGTTTATCAAATGAGAAATACTGAATAAATATTGTAAAACTCAATATTTTATATTATTTATAAAACGGACTCGCATGAATTTCTTTTTTATTATAAGAATAATATGTCATGTGAATCTGGGATTGGATCACGACTTCAATAACTATTTTATCAACAACATTAATCATCATTGAAAAAAAAAAAAAACAGAAAAAGAAAAAACCAGTAGTCATAATACATGATAAAGTGCCGGTTTAGGAGACTCAAAATGCTAAATCGAATCGGATCAAATAGGGTCGATGGTAGATTCATGTGCCGACAAGTTGTTTGTCGTATTGCTTAGGAGGGGATTGAAATAAAAGAAGTGAGTGCATGGGCAACGCCGTTTTGAGATTGGACCGAAGCTAGCATGTGCAACGCCGTGGGAAAGGAGGAGCAAAAGTCATCAAATCCGAGGGGTCCTCCAGTACCGGGGTGCATGTGGGGCATCATCTCGATCCACTTGTTGCTTTCTGCATACACAATAATATTATGGCATTAATAAGCTAATATTCCTTAACCCTACCCGTTGCATATATATATATATAACGTGTATATATATATATCACAAAACAACGTCCACAAGCTACACATCCATTTATGTCATTGCATGCTTTATATCACTCATCATCTGTCTCATTCTTGTACCAGTACCCTGATTTT
Source organism: Pterocarya stenoptera (assembly GCA_003123785.1). Lineage (NCBI taxonomy): Eukaryota > Viridiplantae > Streptophyta > Magnoliopsida > Fagales > Juglandaceae > Pterocarya > Pterocarya stenoptera. The sequence continues at coordinate 225,025 of QEOT01000645.1, forward strand.
TAAGCACCAATAATTGACATGCATCTCCTTATAGCCTTGTCCTATTTCTTATTTCTATTTCTAGAAAAAAATAAAAGTTCTAACACCTAAAATGAAAAAGATAAGCATATGAAATGGGTTCGGGGTTTATTACTACGTACATGTATGAATTTTTAGGATCATATTATTAAATTCTCAACAAACGTTGAAAGATCCATTTCATTTCATGTATTGATCTCTCCTTATACACTTGATAGGGGGGTTTTCATCCCTTTTTTGCCATGAAATTTTGGTCATTTGGGTTCCTTAATTCTCCTTTACAACCCAACTTCTAAAACCTATGAAATAAGATCTCTATTAATCATGGAAGAATCTTTCTTTCTACTTACATTTTCATAAAATTATGTAATTTGAATTGTCCTTAACATGATCTCTTACTTTCAGAGAGAAATAGATCGCATGACCCTTAACTTGAGGTCGTGTGTACTTTTGTATACCAGATCAAATAATTCTTTACCAAAGTGACAACGATCTCGGAAAATATTTTGGGATAATTAATTACAAACGGCATGCAAATCATGTAAAATATTTATAAACTCTTTAGTACCGTTCAAATAAAAAGAGACTACAAAATGAACTTGCTCAATGCCAACTCCCAACGTACATCTATTACAAAAAAAATGGGTATTTATGACTTCTTTTTTTTTTTTTTTTGCGATAAAAAGGACTATTTGTAACGAAAATAGACTCATTTTAATTGAAAATAGTAATTTTTCTAAAAATAACTGGTTGTAAATAAGCAATTTTCTTATAGTGATATCATTGATTGATATACACACTATAAGAAATAGGATCTTTCGCAGCACCAAAAATTGCCAGAAAAATTAATTTCAAAATTTTATGTAAAAATATCGTAATAATGTAAAAATTGCCACAATTAAAGGCTTTATACGACAATTTTATTACCAATAGACCTAAGATCGCCGCAAAAAACCTTATTTCTTGTAGTAACATGACAAATTAATGTACGTACTTAACTCGCAGCAAGCAGCCAGAAGGAACATTTTCTTCTCATGCCCAATTCAGATCCTTTCAAATCGAACTGAGTCCTTTGTTCAAAAAATGCTAAGTTCCAATTACATTAATTGAAGGTAGGGCTTTTGCCATCCAGTTTTGACCATACGAACCATGCGCATATATCTCCTAATATCAAAATATCCGGCCATTCCCTATGTAGGAAAGTGTGCGCTATATAAATATATATATAATATTTATAGAGAGAGAAATGATATTTATAGTTATAAAGTAGGTTAGTGTTGCGTACTCAATTTTTTTAAAAAAGTATAAAAATATGAGACTTATATAAAAAAATATATATTAATTTTTTAATATATAATAAACTTCAATCTTTTAAAATATACATATTTATATATAACATTTGCACAACCATTACTATATCTGGCAATAATAAATAGAGGTGCATATCTTTCTCTATCTCTCTCCCTCTCACCCCCATGTGATAGAGAGACCGACTTCTCAAGCAATTATAGTTTGTGTGGGGGAGAGACTGAGACCACACCATTCCAAAGGGGGAAACCTGTGCCACGAAACTTCCCCCGTAACTTCCCTCCCGGCATCTACTCCTATTTCTGAATACGACTCGTTTTATTCTTTATTTTTTTGTAGGCCCTACCCTCGTGACGTGCCCCCATGATTTTGCCTCTATTTATTACATCTCTTAATTACCCATTTATCTATTATTTATCTTTTTCTTTTTAAAAAGAAAAATTTCTTTAGCCTGGTCTTTCAGATGGCCAGCTCGATTTAAAAATAAAAAAGTTAAAACTAATCAATAATTAAGATCTCGGTTAAGCAATTCAGATGAGATGAGATGAGATGATATGACATAAAAATAAAATAAAATATTATTAAAATATTCTTTTTATTTTGTAATTTAAAAAAATTAAATTATTTATTATATTTTATGTGTGCATTTAAAAAAATTATAATAATTATATAAAATAAGATGAGATAAGATAAAATAGTTTAATTTTATCTAACCAAATTAGCCCTAATTATCCCTTCATTGTCGGACGTTTTTGACGTTATAGTACTTAATTATAATTTTTAGATCAATTAATTTTTAAAAATATAAATTAAATTAATATTGAGACAGTGCTGCTAAAGTTAATTCGATATATATATATTTTTTCAATGGAGTGTGATGGAAATCGTCGGTGAGGATAATAATGGAAAAGATGTGATTGATCTAATCACATGCAGTGTTAGGGGAATGGCAGCACAAGATATTTGGCAATTATGGTGATGGAGAAATAAAATTAGAGTAATTATTATTTTGTTGGACGAGATATGAAAATAACTAATATTTGCTTATTCCTTCTTTTTCTCATAGAACCTCGATCGTGGGCTCCAGCTGAATTAGCTAGCTAGCACATGTTCGTTGGTTGACACGTAACTTCAATCCCTATAATTTGAAAAGCGAATTAAGTGGAAAAAAATAAAAATATTATTGACACATTAATTTGATCAGTTGATACTTGATACAGTTAAATTATCACGATCAACCATTTAAATTGATATCAATTTATCTTGACTTCATTTCCGATTTAATTGATATCTTGGTATATATGTTGAAATTCGTATTTAAGAAAAAGGAAATGAATATTGCAATCTTTATTTTAAGATGTTCAAATTTTGCATATATTCTTTGAAAAAAAAGAATAAATATAAAATCTATATAAAAAAAAAATTTAATTTTTAATATAGATTTCATTCTTTTCCAAAAAACATGCGTGATACTAGTACAATTTAGAACTATATCTCACATTACTATTAAGAAAAAGAAAAATGATATTTACAGTTGTAGAGTGCACAAGTACCGCACAATCTCTTTAAAAAATATGAGTAAATATGAAATTTACATAAAAAAAATAATTTTTTAATAGTAGATTCCACTTCTTTTAAATCGATTGTGTAGCATTTGCATATTTCACGATTATACGTAATATTATTCATAAACTAGTTTTTGTATTAGTGACGTTGTAAATTAAGTTACGAAATCTCAAACACGATAAGATATATACTTGATAATCTTAAGTTATTCATCTCATACATATCATTGTCGATGACAAAAACAAATTAAATGTTGCTATCTAAAAACACCTAAAAATGACATGAATATGTCATTTTCCAAGAAAAATGAAGCCTAGTTTTCAAGTCATTTTGGGTATTGAATCAATTAAAAGCTAAGAAAGCTATATTAATTCAACAACTTAGATGCAATAAAAGAAAATCTTAACATTTGGAGTAATAATAATTTCATGAAATTACTTATACCTAATTACTTATAATTTCCATTTCAAACACCAACAACCGATTTCAACTCATCACCATATGGATAAAGTTTTAAAATAAGAATAATGTTACTATGCTGCTCAATTTTACTCTCTCATTTTAATTACTCGTGCATTTAACTTTTTTATATATATATTTTTTTATTTATTGATTAAAGAAACGACAATTAGTGTATTAATATTTTTTTAAAATATAAATAAAAAAATATTTATCTAGTAGGCATGCCCAACGAACGGCTAGACGTCACCTTAACAATACTTTTAAAATAAAGAACGATTCTCTCTCTCTCTCTCAAACATTATTTCCTCTCTCTAAAAATGCCAAACTCCCTCTTAGCCCCCTACTTACTGCGGAAAGTTGCTTCTATTTTTGTATATAGTTTTTATTTTCTTAATTTAATTTGAAATTCAGTCCTATTTATATATTATTGTTTTGAACTTAAAAAAATTGTTCAAATAATAATAATAATAATAATAATAAAAGAATGAAAGGAATTCTAAATGCAGCACACCAATATAAAAAGCCATGATTGAGACCACCGACCATTGGCAACAAAAAGTAGACTCTCATGGGATTAGAGTACTGGCGCCACAGGATCGAAGTAGAATGGGTTGCACATTCTGTTCTTAGAAATTAAAAAAAAAAAAAAAAAAAAA